>JARFIY010000253.1:0-12337 GCA_036346155.1 Sinelater perroti | reverse complement strand
ATTGATGATCTATTTGTCTGTTTTGGCTCAGCGGGTGAAAGGTTTTCTGTTGCAAGTCTTTGTATATAGCGCACCCTTTGTAATTTGGTAGATCATTGCCATTGCAAAAAAACACATTTAACATCAGCACTTTCCGTTTTAAGTAGGCATTATATGGTTAAATGGTTGCCTGCTTCTGTTGCAGAAGTGTTCTGTATGTCCTAACTGTTGGCACTTCATGCACTGCAAAATTTTTCTTTTAGGTCTGGGTGGTTCAAATTTTACAATTGAATACAACAGTTTGTTTATATTATAGATATCATTATTTGTGGCAAGTTCAAGTTCAACATAATACAAAGGTAATTCTTTCTTTGATACTCGATCTCTGATGTTTGATATATTTCTAACTACGTCGTGGTCATGTTCTTCCATTGCCTTCTTTAGGGTTTCACAACAAGCAAAATACTAATGTATTTAAAAGAAGTTCTTCAAAAGTCGTAGGACAACTTTATAGTGGATGTTGCACATGAAAGCCAAACACTAGCATACAAGGTCATTAGACATATAATCAAACAGTAAAATACATAGCGATTTAAACATAAAATACGAGCGATAAAAAAACACTATAAAGAGCTGCACTACAAAGAAGTGGAGGTGGAAGGTTACGAAACAGACTAATGATGACAGTAACCTTTTTACATTTGATGAGATTGTAATGCATGAATTACAAAACATATTAAAGGAGTACATCTGAAAGATTAAATAAGATAAATATGAAGCTACAGTAACAAACGCAAATACAAAACTTACCGTAAACTTTGACTTAAATCAAATATTGAAGTTTCTATCTCTTTCCTTAAATGAATAGCTCGACAAAGAAAAAATATTAGAGTCTAACCAGAAAGGCGAAATCGTTTCTAATTTAGAAGAAAGTGTTGAAACTGCCTCCATTGTACCGTCACAACTACAACAAGGATTGCAAACTTTTGATTATGTATAGAATCATTAGCATCTCGGAGAGAAGACCCACTGTTGACTGCATGGAAAGAAGTCTCAAATTGTGGAGATGGCCTATAAGGAAGGTTTTGATTCTTTATGATTAAAATAAAGTATTGTGCAAGATAAATTATCTGTGCATGAGATCGACAATTCTATATAAAATGTACGTACCTACTTATTTTTATTTGTAAAATTATGAATAAAAAATATTGTTATTTGTATTTGTACTTCATTGGCCTCTTTTAATCTTAAAACACTAACATTATAGCAAAGTTGCTAATTAAAAAAAAAATCTGTTCGTTTTCAATTTCCCAGTACATATTTTGGCGTGTCATAAGCCCAAGTCACATTTTACATTTTTACATTCCAACGCCATATAACTTTGCCCCTAATTTTTAAAAATGTGTATGGGAGATTTGGATAGTCAAAAAAACTTAAATTTTTTATTCATACTGTTCCTCTATTCTTGTATCATGGTCTCGCTAAAATTATACTAAATAGATGGAAAAACGTGGAATTTTAGGGTAATGTCACCCCGGTTTAAGTTAACAAAGAAATAAAAATGAACCAGAGAGTGAAACATTGATAGCATCCTTAAATTCTGGAAGCCAGATGTAATTCCGGAATAAACATTACTATTTGCCGATGGTCTTTCTCCTTTCATTCCTATGGAGCATAGGGCATCCATTTGGGATGTTTCAGAAGCTAGTAGGTTGTTGATAGCAAGGTCGCTACTCCTGCGTATCAGTATCGGTGGTGGGTTCGTGTATTAATTCTTCCACCCAGTTCTTCCATTTTTGTCTATCTTTTGCTATATTTTTTATTTCTCCCCATGTTTTATTGCTCTTCTCCATCTCCTTTTGAATACTCCTTTTCCATGTATCCAATGGTCTGCCTGGCTTTCTTCTTCCACTTCCACAATAATCTAAAGCCTGCCTTGGTATGCTATTGCTTGGTTTCAAGCGTATGTCCGATCCATTTCCATTTGCGTCTTTTATAGTTTTTCTATTTGTTCTTCTCCTGTTTTCCTCCATAGTTCTTCATTGGTAATTCTATCTGGCCAAAATATGCCGCATATAATTCGCAAACATTTATTTATAAATACCTGGATCTTTTCATATGTGTGTTTGTCGTTTTCCATGTTTCTGAGCCATATAGGAGAATGCTTTTTATATTTGATCTGAATATTTTTAATTTGTTTGAAGTGTGATGTTTTCGATGCCCATGTCTTATTTAAAGTATTAAATGAATTGCGTGCTAAGCCAATTCTCCTAACCAATCTCTCTTGTTCCTCCTTTTGGACTCAGAATGCTGCCAAGATAGCAAAACTCTTCTGTTTCCTGTATCTTTTTTCCCCTAAGTACACTATTTTCTTTGTTTGGGTTTTTGTCAGTAATTTTGTTTTTCTGTATTTATACGTAGCCCTACTTGTTTTGCTATGCTGTCTAATTTATTCGCTTTCCTTTGCATATGGTGTTTATTTGTAGATAGAATACTTATGTCGTCTGCAAATTCTAAGTCTTCTAGTTTTGTAGAAATTCCCCAATTTATTCCTGTCTGATCATCTATAGTATTCCTCATCACCCAGTCAATTATGATAAGGAAAAGCAGTGGTGATAGTATGCAACCCTGCCTCACTCCTGTCTCTATATTTATAGGTTGTAATAACTCTCCGTTATGCTCAATTCTTGCTGTATAGTTATTATATAAGGTTTTTTTATTTAAATATTTGGGGATTCCTATTGCTCCAAGATGTGCCAATTTTTGTCTGTCCACTGAGTCAAACGCTTTATAGAAATCGATGAATGTTATGTATATCTTCATTCATCTCGGTAGCTTGTTCAGTATTATTCTAAGTGTGCATATATGGTCCGTGCATGATTTTGTTTTCTGTACCCAGCTTGATTTTCCCTCAGTTTTTCTTCAATTAGTCTTCATTCTTTCTAACATTATTTTTGTGAGGATTTTACTTGCTACACATAATAATGTAATTGGCCTCAGTTTTCGCAATTTGTTAAGTTTCCTTTCTTTGGTAATTTAATAATTATTCCTTGTAGCCATTCATTGGGAATTTGTGTTTCTTCCCATATTTTATTTATTAGTATGTGTAGTACTTCTTGACAAGTCCACGTGTGCTTTTATAATTCTGCATTTATGTAATCTATACCCCAGCCTTACCATTTTCAAAGTTTTAATTGCCTGTCTTATTTCGTCTTTCGTAAAATTCTTTCATCAACGTTAAGTTTTTCTACTGCTTCTATTGGTTCTAATGTTCCTTTTCTTGCGTTTTCAATTTGTAAATTTCTCTAAAATGTTCTATCCATCTTTCTTGTATTTCTTTTTGCGTTTTATATATTTCCCGTTTTTCCAGCTAATCTTGCTGATTGCACATATTTTCTTCCTCCTAATTCTTTTGTAATGTTGTATAATTCTTTAATGTTATTTTTCTTGCTGTTCTTCAGCTTTAATCGCTAAATTTTCTATATATTGTCTTTTATCATTCCTTGCGCTTCTCTTGACTTCAGTTTGCTTTTTCTGTATTCCTTCTGTAGTGTTTCTTTTAGTGCTTCATTGGCTGTAGACAAAATTTTTAGTTTGGTATGTTTTCTTTCTTCAATTTTTTCTTTTGTCTCTGTACTTAACCATTTCTGATCTCTTGTGTTTTTATACCCTATTTCTGACATGGCTGCATTTTAATAGCAGTCTTATATTTTCCCATAGATTGTCTATATTTAGATGTTTTAAGTCGCTTATGTTCCCGATCTCTTTTCTAAAGTATTCTGATATCTTAACAGTATATTTGGATGTTCTAGATTAGTAACGTTGTATTTCTTTCTTGTATTGATATTATGTGTTAGTTTGCCTTGATGCTTATTTTTAGTTTTGCTCTAACCAACTCATGGTCTGATGCAACGTCTGCCCCTCTATTGCTCTCAATCTTTCAATGAATTTTTCCATTTATTCTCGATTGTTATATGGTCAATTTGATTTCTATATGTATTTCCAGGTGCAGTCCATGTTGTTTTGTGAATATCTTTATGTCTAAATAAAGTTCCTCCTATTATAAGGCTTTAGTTGAACAAAATTCTATGAGTCTTTCTCCATTATTGTTCATTGTTCCTATCCCATATTTTCCCATTATATGTTCATTTCCTGTGTTGTCGCATCCTACTTTTGCATTCCAGTCACCAATAAGGATCTTTATGTCTCGTTTATATTTTTCTGTAAGTTTTGGAATATTGCTTGGACTTGTTCGTAAAATTCATCTTTAATGTTTTCATCTTGAGTGTTCGTTGGTGCATATATATTCATGACTACTATATTTCTAAATTTTGCTTAAATCGTCCCCATATTATTCTATCCGATGTACTTTCCCATTCTATTAGTGACTTATTTGCTTTTTGTTTAGCATTAGGGCTACACCTCTTTCTTTATTTGCATCCAAATCTGGGTTACCTGAATACAGTATTGTGTTTCCATCTTGTAGTTTTATTTTCCCTGTCATTCCAGCGTGTTTCACTAATTCCTAGTATGCTTATTTTATACTTATTCATCTCAGTTGATACTTGGTATGTTGTACTCTCTTCGATCATCGTTCGCACATTCCAGCATCCAATATATATTTCCTGTCTTGTATTCATCTCATGGTATAATTCTTCACGTTTATTGCTTAATGTTTTATTTTCTTTATTTATTTTATTTGGTTATCTTCTTGTTGCATTATGTTGTGCTTTTCTTTTGAAATTCTTTGTATATTTGTAAATTCTTCACTTTTTTATTACGGATTCTGGTGGTTTTCGATTTTGTCTGTTCCAACAGTTTTGTAAATCTTTTCCTGTTACTATCATTTTCTTTGCTTTTTTTCTAGTTCCCCTTCTCTTCTTTGTCCATATCACTTTCAGTTGTCATCATTTTTGTTTCCGTCCGGTATTCAGTTTCTACTAGTTTTTGAATTGTCTTTTCTTTTTTTCGTTTTTTCCATTTAAATAATTCTGCATAGATACTTGCTTTCCAATTTTATTTGTATTTTGTTCAACCGCTCATCTTTCTTCGTTGTTTCACTTCCATAGGGTACTAACATCGTCTGTGTCCAGTTAATCTTTTTTGGTATGGCTCCTTTTGGGGTTTTATCTCCTTCTTCATCTGTCGATCTTCCTCTTTTCTTTTTTTCCTCATTCTTTTCTATCGCTTCCTCTACATCTATTTGATCTTCGATATATGGCTTATGGATTATGAGCGAAGTGTCAAGTGATAGTAGCAGTGTTTTGAATAAGTGAAAAAGTGATACAAGTGGCTTAAATAAGTAGAGTGAATTACAGGACGACGAAAAATAAAAAATCATAGATTAGTTTAAAAAATAACATTAAAGGATAGTTAGCGACAAAAAAAAAATACCTAAAGAAAATAAAGTGGAAGATAAAACAAAGGCGTTTTTCCTTTGCGGCAGTTATCGCGACTGCGCGACGGGAATACGCCAACAAAAGTTCCTAAAGCAAGAATTGTCAAAACACGTTTTCCGTAAATAAACAAAAGCACGCGAGTGAAAAGCGACGAACAGAGACACCAACGCATAAAAGTTAAAACCCGCGTATATTAAAATTTTATGCACACGAGGAAAAGACATTAAAGTAAACAATTTTTACTTAAAAGCAAATACAGCGATCTTATAACAATAAATAATACGTGGAAAATGGCGGAAGCAAAGAACCAACGCTAATGGACATCATGAATAAACTGATAACTATGGAAAAGAAAATTGATGATGCAAGCACAATTTCAAAACATCAAATGGAAAAAATTAAAAAGCTAGAAACTATAAGAATCCAGAACTCGAAAATAGAAATATTAGAAAGCGAGGCAAGAAAAACAATTTGATAATTTTTGGAATCCCGGAGAAGGAAAGGGAAGATATGTGGATGCTAAAAGAAAAATATTGAACGAGGTAATAGGAAGAATAGGGTAAAAATCACAGAACAACAAATTGATTTCAAAAAGAATAGGGATGCGAACAGTAAAGGCAAACAACCAATCAAAGTGGGACTTACAACAAGATTCAAGAAAATGAAAATTGAAAAATCATCAGGTTTAAAGGAAACTAAGATAGCAGTAAAGAGGATCTAGATAAGAAGACTAGAGAGATCCAGAAAAAATTAATACCGCATAAGATAGAGGCCAGGAGAATGGGTATGAAAGCTTTGATAATAGGAGACAAGCTAATAATAAACGGAGAACAATGGAGCGCCGATGGTAATCTACAAAAAAAACAAAGACACATTCCATTTAGCAAACTATCGCCCATACCTAAAGTAAAGAAAATAAAATCTCACGATATTTTTAAACAAGACAAAAGTTATGCACTTCAAGGGTAAACACTTCTTTTGATCAAAACTAGTTCTTGATAATAAATCACTAGAGCAAATATCGCATTTTAAGTAGTTCGATTGCAACAATTCTACTACGACAATGTCATAAATGACAAGTCACACAAATAATTAGCACAACATCGGTGGCATAATAAATAGAATATTGCAGATCAAATTATTATAAAACTATGGCTGCACCAGTACTAATAGATAGAAATAAAGTTGGTTAAACACAGATGACGACAGAGAAACTGAGCTTTTCGAAAAAATGTAAAAGGCTACACTATTTAAGATTTAAGATTTAATACAAAATCATATAAAACGAAAGAATAGTCGATTACAAAGAAAACTGAAGAGACAACATTAATAGAATGAAAAATGAAAAAAAAAACAAAAGAACGTTCTCAACTGCAATCTTAAAAGTAAAAGAGTTGTATGCCGGCTAAAGTAATGGTGACCATAACAAATATTTTGATGACAGAATAGGCAAATGCCGAATCCTTGTAGTGTAGAATAAGAAGAATAATTATATTCTCAACGATAAATGCTTCTTTATTTACTAGTACTACTTAGTAGGTTGTATTAGTCAAATTAATCATTACTATTTTATTGCTTTGAAGAGCTCTATTGTTTATTTGAATAATTGTTTTATCAGATATGCCATCTTCCCTATCCCGCTCTCTTTATATGGTTCTTGATGTTTTAGAACATTATTGAAGTGTTATAGTTATCTAGTTTTTCTTCTGCTTCCATTTATAACATATGCATTTTTGATGAGATTGTTTATTGTTAAACAAATATGTAGTTCGTGTTCATATAAAACGTTTTCATACAGAAAATTGCAGTTTTTGCCTCTTCAATTCATTAACTAATCAGTAAGTAATTATCTGAACTATTAAATCTGCTGAGCTTATCCAGGTTTTTATAATTTGAGGCGCTTCACCAATAATTGGCTATTAGTCAGAATTGCTAAATTGTGCTTTTTTATAATAAGTTGAGCTCAAATTTACTACAGCTATTTGGTTTCTTTTAAGTAGAGCTTGAAATATGTATGTTTTTAGAATTTAAATTAAACGAGAACAGCAATAAAAGACAACCGAATATAATATATTTTTTAATCGATAATTCTTTATTTAATCTGATGTGTATTTTTAAATTTACTGTTCGTGTCTAATATAAATTGTCAATAAAGTGCAAGTCTGAGAACTTCAGATGGGATTTTATTATATCCGTACTGTTTTTCTACTTATGGTGTTTTTATTGTTATATCCACGTGGATTTAGTAATTGGTAAGCTAATTAACGGTTTTGCGCTGCACATCCTATATTCCATTTATCTAAAACCATATTATTTTCACCTACAGGGCGAGGCAAAAATCTTCTCTCTATTTAAAAATAAACGCGGAAAAATTAATTTCATTAAATGTAAGTGATCGGGAAGTTTTGTCTATAGAAACCCATCCCTCCTCCCTAACTCTATCTCATCGTTCACTTCGTATTCTTAATTACATCTTTCCATTTCTCTCTATCTTGTGCGTCTCTAGTATTTTCCGTCTTCTTGCGGCTCTACCCTTAGATCGTTTTCCTTTAATTTTGCCATGTACCACTAATTTTGCCAAATTTTTGTCAATTATTCTAGAAAGACCCTAAATAACATGCAGTGGACAAAAACTTTCATTGTCGTGGCGTAAATTTGAAACAATAACTCTGCTATGACCGCGCGATGTGCTTTTCAGATGCGCTTTAAATTTTTGCCTGGTCATCGAAAACCTGCTCGTTCGTTATAGGACCTCAAAGTGTACGAATGCTGAGAAACATGCAGTAGAACGTTTCAATCGGGAAGGTCTACACGCAAACATGCAGTTGTTCTTAACTTGCCTAGTCGTACTGTACAGCGAATTTTGCACTAAACCCTCGTTTCCAGCCTTACAAGATGAAAGATGTATAGGAACTTTTCGAACGGAATTGGTAAAATCGTGCTTGGAAAATGTTTCTGAAAGTATGCCACATGATCCAGTAGTTTTCGTTGCCGACGAAGCGTAATTTCATCTGGCGAGACGCATTAATAAACAAAACTTTTGTTCTTGGAGACATATCAGGAAAGCCTCCCAGCAAATATTTCACTGTTTTGTGCGACGAGTAATGTTGAGGTCATTATTTTTAATTTTATAAGGAGAAGGTCAATGTATTATTGTCAATTTCACTTGATATGTAGAAATGATTCAACGATTTGTAACGACATTTTAAATTTTTAACTGAAAAATGCTTGGTTCCAAATAGATAAAGCTACAGCCCACATAAAAAGGGCCCGTTACGTGAAAATTTTGAGCACCTAGACCCACCGATTTTTTCCTGTGCGATTTTTTGGTATGGGAATATCTCAAGGACAAGGTGTCTCTTTAAGACAGAAAATGCAATAGGTCGGCACGCGTTGGAAAGAGTAATGATGAACTCAGCAATGCATTCATAATGAAGAGAATGATATCACCTTCTTTAAAACACTTTGAAATAAATCCTCCAGTTCTACAGTTTTATCGTGTTTTTCGTAGTCAAGATTAAAAGAATATGGAATAACAAAGTAACATAACAAGCAAAATACTTTGTAAAATTAGTTTTGTTTAGCTCAGTATTATTTTTTATAAATAATCTTCCATTTTTACTTATATCTTTCTTTATTGCTCCTTTATTTATATATTTTGAACAAATGTCAACTGTAGAAAACCATAGGACTTTATTAAGTTTTATCTAAGAACTCAAGTTCTCAGAGTTGTAGTTCTTCAATTTAAATAAAAATTAATTACATTTACTTATTTTTAATTGCAGTTATCAACTAAATTAATTTCAGTTATAATACTTGCAATTTTGATTTCGATGTTGCAAGAGTACATGTAATAAATACTAAAATTAAAATTAATAATAATTTGCTCTATAATGAAATAGTTTATATAAATAATATTAATATACAGTAGTCAGATTTTTAATTTTTTCACCTAAAAACTGTGTTACTAAAGAAGTTGAAAGAAAACCCTAGTTGCAAAATGCAATTTATTTGAACTTGGAAAATGGACAAGACATTCATTGTGGTGATATGAGAACACTGAAAAATTTCCGGTATGACACTGAAAACAAAATAAAAGTGATTCAAGTTGTATTTTACTTTGCACCATCGTTCCACTAACTTTAACATATGTGGTTTAACGTTGCTCTAGATTATGAGTTTTTTGCGAAAGTGACTTTCTTAATGGTTATCAAAATAACTATTTATATTTTTATAATCTAATAGTTAAATGCTGAATTTCAAGAAGTTTGAAGGAATAAAACCAAGAAAATAAATAAAATGGACGAAAAACAAAACTGTAATTCTATCAATTTTCTATTAACTATAGCATTTGAATGACTCTGTATGTATTGCCATAGCGAATCTATACTTCGTAATCATTCTGGGAGATTTGCCTCGAGTTTATTATTCTGTATGCTATATATTATCTGGTTTTGACCTTTTCAAATACTTTTTGACTAATTCACATTGATTCTGCTTTCTTAATAACTAATTCCGTTTGTGGAATGCTTGTTTCATTGAATTTTATCCACGGTCATAAATTGGCTCTTAAAATTTGTTGGATTTCTCTTAGAGTCCTAACAAGCTGACTGAATTCTATTCTGAATTGAGAAAATGCGGCACTCATCTTGAAAGGAATTTTTGGACTCAATTTATTGTGCAAAACATAAACTATCTATTTAAAAAAATTCCCAGATGTTTGCCAGATCTATATTAATAGTCAATTTGTATAAAAGTTTTGAAACTAAAAGCATACAAATATTTGAAGAAAAACCTTTTTTCTCTCTTTCTCTTTGTACCCATTTATACCTCACGGTGTTGGGTCTTTTATCCATCTCTTGAAGGTGTTCCTTTCTCTTGCCATTCTCCGTATTTCAGTGATGTTTTTTCCTCTTTTCCTTGCCATTTCCTCTATTGATTCTTCCCACTGGATCCTTGGTCTTCCGCTTTTTCTTCTTCCTTCGGGTCTCATATTTAACATTTTCTTGGGTATCCTTTCCTCCCCCATACGAACCAGGTGTCCATACCAGCTTAGTTGTTTTTCCTCTATTTCTTCTACTAGAGGTTTTACTTCTAGTTCGTCCCTTACGCTTCTGTTACGTACCCTATCTCTTCTGGTTTTGCCTATTATCTTCCGGAGGTACCTCATTTCTGCAGCTGTTATTCTGGATTTATGCTTGTCCAGCATCGTCCACGTTTCTGATCCATAATTGAGTGTCGGTGTATAGATGGTTTTGTATAAGTGTAGCTTTGTTTTAGTGCTTAATTCCTTCTTTCCTACTAGAGTGTTGTTTATTTGGTAGTAGACTCTACTTGCTTTGGCTATTCTGTTTCGTATTTCATGGTCGATCTTCCCGTCTTTACTTATCATTGTTCCTAAATATTCGTATGTTTCTACTATCTCTAGTTGTTGTCCATCTATTCTTACGTCTATGTTTTCTTCTCTTTCTTCTTTTGTGATGTGTAGAATCTTACTCTTGTTCTTGTTTATTTCATTCCTTTTTCTTGCAGGCAGGCATTCCATATTTGGATGTTTCTTTGTAAGACATTTACCTTGTCGGATATTAGAACAATATCGTCTGCGTAAATCAGGTCTTGTGTGTAAGCTGGAATTAGGTTGTGGTACCCTAATCTTGTCGGTCTAGTTTGATTCTTGGTTCTTTTTTTATTGTATCCATGGGCTACGAAAAGAAGTGGACTTAAGCTGTCGCCTTGTTTAACTCCCTTTTTATTCTAAACTCTTCTGATGTCTTTCCGTTTAATCTAACTGTTTCCGTCACATTATTGTATATGCTTCGAATTACTCTTTGTAATTTTGAATTTGTTCCTAGTTCCTCTAATGGGTTCCATATATGTTTTCTTGGTACTTGATCAAACGCTGCTTTTAGGTCCAGGAAAGCTAAGGATATGTTCTTGTTCCTGTCTAGTGATTTCTCTATTATAGATCTAAGAGTGTATATGTGATCTTGCGTTTGTCTGTTTGGTCGGAGAGCTGTTTGCTCTTCTTCGAGTTTATTTTCAATCTGGGCTCTTAGACGCTTTTCTAAAATTTTTGAGTATACTTTGAGCGCGACAGGTGCTAAGCAGATCGCCCTGTAGTTATCGCAGTTAGTTGTATCTCCTTTCTTATGAATTGGTATGATTACATTTCTTTCCCATTCTTGGGGTATTGATTTTGTTCAAATTATATATGAATGACATTGTGGAATATTACACAAACTAAAATCCTAGTTACTTTTTTATAAATTTCATTTACAAACACGCCGATCTCAATTACAGAAATTAAGGAAGAATTAACTATAAGAATGCGTGAAGTGTAAAACAAACACGCACCTAATGCCTGGGCTAAATTAAAAAAAGATCTTCCCATATTGTATAAATTATGGCGAGCCTCACTCAGTAAGTACCTGCAACTGTTAAAGTAGCGTGCTAATAACCCTACTTTGTGCAAATCAACAACATTGTCAAATAACTAACGCTGACACCCAATCACCCTATTTAGCAATTACTCGGCCTCACTTACCTCAAACGAAAACGTTTATAACGCAACACAATCTTCCAAATCCATTCAACTGATAACTCACTCCTTAACTATACTACTAACGCGATTAAGTCCTAAAGATCAGTATTTATATAATTCCTTTTCAGATATAATGTAGATTTTGCATATGCAACAGAAACACACTTTAAAAAGAGAAACGATCAAGACCAATGCATATTACATATTTCGCAAGGATAAATCATCGACAGCCGCATGAGGTGGAGTAGCAAAATAATAAAATGGAAAATCTAATTTAACACGCCTGTTTAAATGCATACTATCTACCTTAAAACGGTTACAACTAATGGCCCCGCATTACAACCGCCTACAAACCGCCCAATAAAATAGTTTGCGAGGTTAATAGTATTAATTTACAAAATGCATCTACGAGTATGTT
>JARFIY010000252.1:0-124265 GCA_036346155.1 Sinelater perroti | reverse complement strand
TACTAGACGTCCAAAATCTCTGTGGGAGTTAGAACGATCAGTGTCTAAACTATCGAGTAGAAACGTTCGATCCAAATACTAGTCCTGAATTCAGTAGAACGCCTAACTTAAACCAGATAATTTGAAAGAATGATTTGATGCTTTTGCATTGCCAAAATTAAGTCATCAACGTTTAAATCGTTGTAAAGCAACCATTTAATTGAATGATAATTTTCGAAAACTACATTAACAAATATTGAATTCTTCTAATTTAAGTAACATTATAATCGACATAATATCTACTTTAGATATGGTATATGGTATGTCAACCTATCGAATACTACTGGATATAAGTATAACTCAAAAACTGAAAATAATGATGGCATACTCCCTTATATATAGCGGATAACTGTACTTGCAAGTGTTTATCAACTACCATGGTAATAGGCTCTATTTCCTACAAAACAATTTTCACTGGTGCCACTCTTTAACAGAAAAGGTATGCCCAAAATCCCTTGTACCCTCAACTAAATACTATTCATCATTCATCCTAACCAAATCTCACTGTAAATTAGAGTAATTTTGTTTACAATACTCAATAACCTTAGATGCAAACTACGAAGCAGGCGGAATAGAATATTGAAACTTTTTCGGCTACAATTATTCTACGCTCATAATTTACAAACAAATTTGTAGAGCTATTCACTTCTAGTATTGCACGCTAAAAATATTGCATTGCAAATACCATTAAGTAAATAGCTAAGAATCATTCATTGGGTTCAGCTTGAATGCATTATTATTTCAGCACTTTCCAGATTCATATTTAGCAAAACGCATATAAATTTTAATACTATGCTTTGTAGTTCAAACCATTCGTAATAGATCAAATCAGATTTATTTAATCTATCTTTATCTTTTAACAACGTATTCTCTGATTTCAACAGTCTAATGCTAGTTTTGTATAATAATCCCAATATAAAATTTCAATAGATTCCTTAAATACAAAATAAGTGACTAAAGATTTAATATGCTTATTTCCATTGAACTCCAAATATAAAATTACGTGAAAGGACAAAAAGATTCAAGTTATAACAACCATCTGAACTGACTTGGGATGTCATATTAAGCATTAGATCTTAAGTCAAATACACATAAACTCTTTAATAAATTGAACATTCAGTCTATCACTTGAAAAAACACAGCTCTAAAATAAATTATCTGTCGGCAACATTAAAAAAAAATTATGAACTATAATTAAATCAAAATTAACAATTAACATAACACATAACAAAACACAATTCTTTACACAGATAAAATGGAAAAGACTAAATTATACGCCGAAAACGTTCAAATAGTAAAAACCTATATTTAAATAAATAATTAACCTAACTAAACATAAAAGAATTACAAATCCTACTAACATTTCTATCTCAACGGGGGCCAGATAGCATTCAATTATGATAAAGCTCCAACTAACCAAATTAAGTTTAAATTTTACAATCACTTAACATGAAAATGCCATACCTTATTAGGTTAATACTGATTTTCCAAGCTAATTATCTATAATTTAAACATCAATCTTATTTTTATGGTTTGTTGTTCTAATCAACACTATTTGGGAAAATATGCCTGACATAAATTGTCTTGATGAATAGGCGTCAATATTAAATTAATATAATATAGATTTATGTCTGAATTCTTTTTAATTTTCAATTAATCTAACCATACTCAATTATGACACCTTGAATTTCACATTAATTACTGAGGTAATTGACCCTAGGCCTTTAATGATGTCAGTTCATGCTTAAGAAACAATCAACTGCAACGATTTTTCCTACCCTTTTTGAAAAGCGGGACAATGATAAGGAATGATTCATTTTGGTTTATGTTCAAGGTTGTTATAATGACAAAATAAGATATTAGCAAAATTTTCTGATTTAGCACGATTCACTCTTCATTAGATCGTGATAAGTGACAAATAGCGGGCGAGCTGCAATTTCAGGAATTGGCTATAACTAACACCAGTACGCAATATTGCATTCGAACTAGTAATATAGCGGGACCGTTATCTTTGTCAAATTCTCAGTTACAAACAGCGAATAAGATCTTTTGGTTCGTTTAAAACCCTTCTCGCCTCTTAAAGAGTAAATTAATACAATCAAAATTAATACTTGTATAGATGTGACTCATCTGGTAGAAGTTATTAATTAAAGGTCACTACATAGCTCGGATTGATCATTTTTTTTTTTTCGAAGAAACGAAATTTATGTTGAATCGGTACATCGAATTCAGACCAATTATCTCAAATTAAAAATTTTGAACGTAATAACTGTTAAATGAATATTCATCCCTTATTCATTGATAGCGATTTGGAATACCCACTGTTTGGTCATAATTATCAACTACATGGTATAGTAGCCGCTTCAGTTTTTTCCTAACAAATAGCTACCCAAAAATTTTCATGCGTGCAGTTTGATAAGAATTAAATTTTGACAGACATCCTGTTGACTCACATTAACCGAAATTCAGAAACTTATATCTTTTTTGTTAAATACCATTACACTTAGATGCAAATACGAAGTCAGGCGAAGAATTGATTGGCCAGATATTACTCCCAATTTAAACTTCAACCTGAACTATTCACTCGAGCTTCACGAAAGAATATTGCATTGTCATCCATTCTTCAAGCAATATATAGTTAGAACTTCAGAATGGCTTACAAAAAATATTACAGATTCTTCATTCCGTTCGAAGTCAAAAATTGACATGAAAATACTATTGATCATTCTTGAGATCCAGGTTTTGAAATCATTATTATTCAGCCCTTATCTAACTCAATAAATAAATTTACTCTAAACATGAATTATCTAAATTTGTAATCTTATTTGCAATTAATCTCAACCATCACTCCAATTAGATCAATCCACTTGTACATTTACACCAATATCTTGTCTGGCGGTAACGTATTTCCTCTGAGCGTTTCTGACTGCCTTTGACATGGGTGTAGTTGACATGATAAGCAAAGTGTTCCAAATGTCCATGTCATACCACTACAGTTGCAATCTGTTCGTTAATATAACAACCAATTATATTTCTCGAGGCCACCTACTGGCCCACGGACGATAAATTCTGGACAATGATTCGCTAACAAAAGGCATTAAGATACTTACTTGATTTAAGTCTAGTTTAGATCTTGCATTCATAGGCCATTTTAACCCTCAGGTCCTGTTTTAGGCGCATTGCTCATTGTCACAAAAGATACCAATTAATGTTCCAAACTTAATAAATGAAGAAATAATGATCCTATCAAAGCAATTCATCGAAGAGTGGATCCACAGAACTAAATCAAACTACATAAACTCTCTCTAAGGACAAGCAAACCAGGAAAGTAATTCCTCTGCAATTAAATTGATCACAAAAGAAGGCTGTAAATGGCAAGGTAAAACTAGGACAAATGACCTTACGGTAACCAATCATTTTTAAACCAAGCCGAACGACCCTCAAAATCATCACGAATACCCCGAAGACCATTCGTTTGGAAACAACAAAGATTAAGAGGCCGTAATACAAACCCCACCCATAAAAAACTGATCAAGGGCGAGCCAACTAGAAAAAGCAATGTATTCCGGCATTTCAAAAGTTTATTCCAGTCTAGACAATGACAACCAAGTAAGAAATTGAAGATATATTAACGCCCCTGAATATACTGCCTTAAAGTTTTCACCAGCAGAAATTCAAAACAAATTCACAATACAAATTGTACAAGTCCCTGGTAGACCTCATAGTCGGGGAGTTAAAATCATCTCCAAAAAGGCAATCTGCTATAACACCATCATTAAAGCTCCTTCGATTATGCTATTTCCCATTTGTGGAAACACGCGCAAAATTATGATTGGAAAACCGGAAACCACTTACCAACCTTTACGACCGTCCAATAAGCCGCTGCCACAAATGTCAAAATATTTGAAAAACTTCTTTCACAAATAACCCAATAACCTCACGACGCATAACCTAAACAATTTGAATTCAAAAAATATTCACAACAAGCAATGCACAGATTGTGAACAAAAAAAGAAAGTCTAGAAGATTGTCAAGAGTACCTATATAGGCCTTTGTAAGGTTTGGACCAACGATTATTATATAAATAAAAGGCATTTTCCCAGCCAATACCTATCTAATTCTTCTTAATGAAAGATCTACCAAGTAATTAAACACTCAATTCACTACATCATTAAACTAGTCCAAGGCATGTCCTTTGGGCCATATAATTAAATAATCTACATTCTTCAGAGAACTTATGATGGCCCATTTGCTACACACAGCAATCTTGCGTCCGAATCGTCCACAAAGCTTCTAATAAACGAAGATCACCTAAACGAACTAAACTGGCTAAAACGATGAAGATCGTAACCTAAATTCGCCCAATACGTTCACCACAAAACGAAGCAATGTCCACAATAACAAAATAACATCTGCCCACATGAAAGCATCGAAAATTTGGCCTAATTAGACCAGAGATTCACATGAAAGAGCCATAAGAAAGAAATTTGGACCTAAAATGAAGAAAATGAACTGTACTAGGAGGAAATCTATATCTTCTGGAAACAAATGACATTACAAAATAATTTAACAACATTGACCAGTTCGAATGTGTGATCAGTAAGCCCCCAAGCATAAATATCTTAAAAGCCTTTTCGAAGACACTTGCATGATGGCCGATCCTGGTAGTGCCCAATCAAACCCTCTACAACGATTTTGGAATATCCTTTATAAAAAGTGATCAACCACCACGCCAACAAATCAAAAACGCGCACCAACACAGCAACCAACTCATAAGTGAACTATAACCCAACCACAAATTGAAAGAAGACTTAAAAGACAATGGCCAGAAGACCTAGTTAACTAGGAGAAAGTGGAGAACCGTCAAGGGACGGTACCCAACGCTTGCCATGAACCTTGCCTCATATTTACTCATTACTCTGTTAGTTATAGGAGTAGATTGTAAATTAGCAAATGAGTAAATAAAAAAAAAACTTGAAAACTTAGAAAACATGATGCAAGATAGAGTCAAATAGTTTTAGCATTGTAATGGCAAAAATAATAACCTATGAGACTCTTTAACACATAAAATTAGTAAAAATCACTATTTAGTTAAAAAATTGTTTCAAAAATATTTTTAAAGCCAAATTTGATTATTCAATAGATAATGTAATATAGAAAAATTAAAATAAAATCAATTACCACAGTAGCTAGTTTTAATGTTAAGTTTAAAATTAAATATGTGTAAATAAACTATAGTGTCTATTAGTTAGTTATACTATGTATTACAGTTCTAGCCAATTATTATTTAGAACCCAATGAGTGAGGCTCTTCGCACCAGCCAGTGACCGATGCGTCACATTTGACCAATTACGTTACCATAGTATATTACTTCTTCGAAAATAATGGATACAATTGAAAAAAAATTATTAAGAGTATTATTTATCTGCCAGCTCGACTCAGCGTGCTATAAATGAGTACCTAAAGGTCAAACTCTGAGGTAAAAATAGGCGGTCGGTACGTAGCGCTAGCCACGTTACTACCCTTGTGTACCGTAGGCTCTAGATTGTAGCAGACCTATCCTGTTACGACCCCAAAGGGCCTTCAAGGCCTGTTACGGGAAACTATTTTTATTATTTATCTGCTAATTTAGTTGCAAAAATAAACTTAAATTACAAATTTTTAAATTTATTATACACCTCACCAATAAGCAAAAGACATAAGTAAACAAATAAATTGCCAAAATGACATCTAATTAAATTTGAAAGTGCTACTGTTAGATAATCTGCAATAATATTATACTAAATAAACCCAAATGACAATTGAAATAGTATTTTAAAGCCCTTTCAATATAAAAATACCCCTTGTTTATAAAAGTAAATATACAGTAAACGTAAAACTTGTATGTAAGGATATCGTATGTTAAAGTAAATTGTTAAAAATTAAAAATTTAAAACAAAAATTGCATTTCTTTTTTTATTAAATAAATAAAATTAAAAACTTGTGGTAGTCTCCATAAAAGAATTAATCAACTGCAATGAAAATCCTTGATATAATCAGCTGGCAGTTAAAACATGTCTTCAAAAATTATGACCAAGAAGATTTTGTTTATTTTGAACCATGAAATAAATAGCTTTTCTAAGTCTGGTTAAGTTAGGCCTAAATTTGTATACAAAGTAATACCTACAAGGTTACCATTAATTAGATATAAGTGCTTTTATGAGCGCCATTTCTAAACCGTCTGAGCAAACCTCATGAAAATCACGTTTACAGTTTGCCCGACAATATTCGTGTAACATCAATTTCTAAATAGCATCGGAAGCTATTGTGTATACGATTTCCAAAAGAGTACAAATCATCGAGAACTAGTACAGTTGTGGGAAGGATGCGAATGAAACCGTTAGAATGTGGAAACGAGAGGTAGACTAGTAGTCGACATTAGACCTGAAAACAATGAATGAGGTATTTACAGAATATGCTATTCAAGTTGAAACTTTCCAATTTTTGAATAAATTAAAAATTTCAATATATTTTTCATAAATTTTATAGATTGACCGAAAAATTGTTGACCACAGGCAGTGCCCAAGATGAGAAAGAAAAGCCGGTCGACCAATATCAGTGAGAACCAAAGAGAATATTGAAGACGTCCGAAAACTCGTGGGAGAAACGGTGTCTATATCGCAGAGAAACGCTTCGAAAAACACTGGAATTAAGAGAACGCCTCTTCAAAAGATAATGAAAGAATATTTGAGCTTTTTGCTTGCAAAATTCAGTGCATCAACCGTTAAACGGTAAAGCAACCATTAATAGACATAATTTTGCGAAAACTAAAACAAATGATTGAATCAAAAGAAATTGATAATCGAATAAATCATTATAGATTGGTATTGGTATGTCAACACTCAAAACTACTGGATATAAGAAACCAAAAAACTGAAAATAATGATGGCATGCCCCTTATATATAGCGGATAACTGTTTGGTGTATTATCAACTACCATGGTATAGTAGGCTCATATTTCCTAACAAAACCAATTTCAGGTGCATTTATAAGAATCAAATTTTGTATAAATTTTTCGATCACATTAACCGAAATTCAGTAAATTGAGTATTTTTTTGTTTAAATACCATTACCTTAAATGCAAATACGAAGTCAGGCGGAAGAATTGATTGGCCAGCATATTCTCCCAATTTAAACTTCTGTAACTATTCACTCTGAGGTTTCACGAAAAATATTGCTTGTCATCCACGTTAAGAAATAGTAGAGAATATCGATGGCTTCAAAATGCATATTACAGATGCCATTCGTTCGATAGAAAAGCAAAAAATTATTGATCAGTTTTTGAAGACCTTTTAGAAATATTATTATCTAGCCTTTTATCTAATCAATAAATAGCAATTTACTCGGTCTGAATATCTTTTGTAATTTTTTTGCAACTTAATCTCAACCATCAGCATCCAATTAATGACCACCTTGTACATTTACACCAATAGTTGTCTGGCGGGTATTTGACCCTGAGCGCGCGCCTTTGACACTGGGGTGGTACGGCGGTTCCAGATGCTGTCTAGACAGTACCGATGCCATCTGCTAACGAGTTTTTTCCTTACACCTATTTTTGAAAAGCGGGGAGCCTAGAGCGACGCAAGGCGAAGTGGATTGCATTTTCGGGTCTTGTTGAGTGCGCTTCGATCAGGGTGTGTTATAATGTTACCGAAAATAAAAATTACAATTTAACCAAAATTTCGTCTCGTTCGTCGTCCACGACTTACACTCTTCATTCGTGACTCCGACGTGATTGTGTAGTGTAAATAGAGGTGAGACGAGGGCTGACACTTTTTTCCCGTGTATGTGCTATAGTGAAGATAATGTCAACGAACGAGGTAGCCGCGCAAGTATATTGCCATTCAAAACTAGTAATAAAGCCGCGGAGACCGTTGAACGTTCTGTCCACGAATAGCTCGCGTGTACCACAACTTTGGCCGAATAAGATCGTTTTGTGGTTCCGGTTTATAAAAGCACATTTTGCTGCCGGGAAGATCACTAAAGATGAGATAAAATTTAATGTTACAAATGCGAATATGAGCGGGAAGTACGTTGATCAAGTAGATGTGATACTCATCCCGTCAGTAGAGAGATAGTGTAAATTTTTAAAGGTCGAGCTAACGAAAAGGCTCGCGGACTCGGATTCCTTGCGTGTAAGGCGTTTTCTGGAGAACAAAGAAATGGAAAATCGGAAACCGTTGCAATTTTGCGGGATCTGAGGAAGTTCGCAACATCATCAATATCGAAGGATTTTATTCCCACTCTGTGAAAAAATCGTTTGCCATCGGACATCCAACAAGTGTTAGCGGGGTCGAACCTGATTGAAGTCACGGCTCTTACGGAGACACTGATCGCATGCATGTGATTCCGGGTGAAACCGGAAGCGTGGACCAGGTGTCGCAAAACAGCGAGATGATCGCAATCCGGCAGCAGTTAAATAAATTTTAGGTAAAACGGAAAAATTTTTATTTTTACTTAATAATTACAAATTCAGGAAAAAAAGTGTTAAAAAGTGGTGAAACTTCCTGGATATGTGCTATGAACAAGAGTAACCCAAAAGTTTTTACACTGAGTGAAGATTTGTTAATAACATGAATTCCATAAACATGTCTGTGGCGAGCAGAAGGATAATAGGCAAAGAATCATTGTGGCTGTGAAAGAAAAGCTGAGGAGGATATTTTCGAGCGGCAATGTAAATTAATACATTCTGTTTGAAACCAAAACCAAGGCAATTTCTTATTTCATACGATGCAGTAGATAGTAATTAATTTTAGTAGATAATTGAATTAAATAGTAACTTATAAAAATTTTTGCAAATGTGTTAAACATCGTAACCGAACGTGACATAAAACGCCTGGAAGATAATTTATACAAAAGAAAAAGAAAGTTGCAGACAAAAATTTCTCCACAACGTTAATGAGGTAGATGATGCGTTGGAAATTTTATCGCCAAAAACAACACACTCCGAAAATTTTTTGCTAATCAATAGCAAAGAAGATAAAGTTTTTATGCAAAATTAATTAGATTCGATAATGCTCTTCTGAAAAAAACTATATGGACGGTAGATTTATATATTGTACAAACTTTGTTGTAATTATTTACTTTCCATATTGCAGAAAATGGCCCTAATATCCCACTAGTGTTTTTGTTTGTTACCAAACAAGATGGAAAAAAATGTTAATGCTTTAAATTGTAGGCAAACATAACGAATTTTCTCTTGTCTTTTCCCCAAAATATGATATATGGTATTTTTTTTGAAAAGGCAGTTCATAAGGCTACAATTGCTACTTGGCCAAAAATTGAAATAATATGATGCCGATTTTATTTGCGGCAGCCGTGGTATCAAAAAATTTAAAATCTTGGTCTGACGACAACAAGTTTTCATTTTAAAGAGAATTTCCAATTTTACTTTGTCTTTTTCAATTTTTACCTATTTTAGAAATTATATTATATATATATATATATATATATATAAAATTATAGAGCCTTTATAAACGTAAAAGAGCGGTGGCTCAGATGGTTCAACCAGTTGGCTCTGTCCTCTGGCCGGCACGCGCGAGTTCGAGTCTCGCTCAACCCATGGGTGTGTGTGAATGTCCTAGAATAAGTGAATGTTAGTAGGCACAATAAGCCCTTCATTCGATTCGTCATTTTACTTTCAAAGCGTCAAGACGTGCTTTATCGCTGTCCCAAGTGTGTGAAAGATTAAAGTGCATTTATCCAACGAAAAGGTCTTATAATATCAACTTTAAAAGCAACATTAATTGTAAGTTACTTTCAATTTATTAAAATGACCGAAAACATTAATAATGATAACTCAATGGAAATTCAAACGCTAAACAAGCGTAAATCTGATTCATTAACACCGCCACTTAATGAAGTGCAAAAACGCTACGCATGGACCCCAAACATTCCAACGCAAAACAAATATGATCTACTTGCCAGTCAAGAAGTTGACCCAGTTGATAACCCTTACGATAACCATAATCAGCAATACACAAACGGAAAAACTGAAACTTCGGCAACTAAACCCAAAATACCGCCTATCTATCTACACAACGCCATAAATCACGCAGCCCTGACTGCAGATATTAAACAACTAACATCAAACGAGTTTACGACCTTTTGTAACACAAACACCTTAAGAATCAACTTAACTGAAGAGAACGACTACAGAATTTTAACAAAACACCTTAAAGATAACAACATCAAATTTCATACCTTCCAAAACCTTGTCGGCAAACCCCTCAATGTCGTGATCAAAAACGTACCACCATCCATAACAGAACAAGAAATATTCACCGAACTTAGCAAAACCCTGTCAGTTATCAAAGTCACACGCCTGCTTACAAAAATAAACAGCCGCTTCCAATTTGCGCAGTCGACCTGAAGGATAACGAAAACGCTAAGAAAATCTTTACATTAAAAGCATGTACTACTCAATAGTCACAGTAGAACCGAGAAGAAAGCCATCAAACATTCCACAATGCCACCGTTGTCAAGGCTATGGGCATACCAAAACTACTGTACATTAGATCCGCGCTGCGTTAAATGTGGCGATAGCCACCAGCATCAACAATGCAAGAAAAACCTGAAGAAACACCCAAAGTCAACTGTGGAGGACCACACCCGCAAGCTATCGCGGCTGTAGCCACCACCTAGAGATAGTACAAAACGACAAAATAACATCAGCAACTTCAACAATCCAGCACAAGACACAATAGGAACTATTTTGTCAATCCGAACCGCTCATATGCAGATCAAGCTCGAAACACTGCACCACCAACTCCACCCTTATGAACCCTAACCAGACAACCGATCCAATGACCTCACCTAACATAAATAATATAGCCAAAATCCTTGTTGATCTCCTTACCCCTTACCTCCCCATAATTAAAAATGTTATCACTAGTACACTCCTTCCTCTACTCCTCAATGGATCCTAAATCGCAGAAAATCATCGAAAAACTATCAATCCTAAACTGGAATGCTAATGGCGTCAAAACTCAAAGATCAATCCTTATAACCTTCCTTGCCAGACATAACATAGACATCGCGTGCATCACAGAAACCCACCTATCTGAAGTAGACACGTTTAAAATTCCAGGATACCAAATTCTCAGAGCAGATAGAAACGCCCAAATAGCTGCTGGTGGAGTAGCTATCCTAATTAGAAAGAAAATTTGCCACAATCCTGTCCCCGAAACAAAAAACCTAAGCCTTGAAACAATAGGAGTTAAAATAAAAATAAACGATCAAAACCTCACACTAATCAGCACATACAGACAGCCGAACAAGAAATTAATGGAGGACGACATAAAAACCATCTTCAACACAAACGAGCCACTCCTGATGATTGGAGACCTCAACACCAAAAACCAATTATGGGGATGCAGAGCTAACAATCCCGAGGGAATCGAGATGGATACTACCCGTATCGCAGTGATCACCAGCCGGACATACTAGACATAGTACTCCAAAAAAACTTCGATAAACCAACTTTTCAAACTGTAGTAGAAGAACTAGATTCTGACCACCTACCAGTTATATAACATTTATTAGCTCACCTCAGCTGGTACAGCCAGTACCAAAACTAATAAACGGGATAATTAACTGGGAACAATTCCAAGCCATCCTAGATGATCAGCTGATATGCCCAACCGGTCTTATCAACCACGAGGACATTGATCTAACCATATCCAAACTAACAACATCAATAACTGACAGCGTGCAAAGATCAACACTAGCGCCCAAAACTAACAAAAAACCTAACCACCATAGCTTGCCTCGAGAAATCACAGCACTAATCAAAAGAAAAAGTCAAGTCAGACGCGAATGGCTGAGAACCAGGATACCGGAAACAAAACGATTACTGAACAGGTTAACACACACCTTAAAAAGATGCTTGGATGAGCTGAGAATCAACTCATATCAAAAATACATAGAAGATCTCCAACCAGGTGACATCGGAATGTGGAGAGCTACAAAGCGCATATTAAAGCAATTGCGCTCCAAACCACGCAACATATATAATTAATCACGTTGAAACTCATCTCCCAATAGTTACAGAACCGATAACTCCCTCTTCTCCCCTTGAAATTAAAACAATAATCGACAGTCTCCCTAAAAGAAAAGCTCCTGGGCACGATCTCATTACCAACCTAATATTATCTCAGCTCACCACCAAAACCTTAGCCTATCTAGCAACAACTTTTAGTGCATGTCTTCAGCAAGGTTATTTCCCACAAACATGGAAGCATGCACACATACTGGTGATTCCTAAACCAGGTAAAGACAAAAAGTTGATTAGTAACTACAGGCCAATAAGCTTACTGACATCACTTTCCAAAGTTTTCGAGAAGATCATCCACTCCCGGCTAATGAATGAATTAACATCACTCAACATCCTACCAGCATTCCAATTCGGCTATAGGAAATCACACTCTACGCAGCACCAACTCCAACGCATAACTGAAAAAATAGAAGAGGGCTACGAAAACAAAGGTTATACAGTTGTAGTTCTCCTCGATATAGCCCAGGCCTTCGACAAAGTCTGGATCGAAGGCCTAAAAGCAAGATCATCAAGATAAAATTCCCAGCTACCTTAAAGCCATAGTCTTCTCCTTCCTAGAAAACCGCACTTTTGCGGTGCGCATAAACTCCGCATCTTCTGAAACAAAGTCCATCCATGCAGGCGTACCTCAAGGAAGCGTACTGGGACCCCTATTATTCAATATTTTTACTTCAGATATCCCTAACATAGAGGTAACCCTAGCGACCTTCGCGGACGACACCGCAATCTTGACCCAACACACTGACCTTACCTTAGCTATTGAAAAGCAGCAGACTGCACTGAACCAAATATGCTCGTGGTTCAACCAATGGAATAAGCACATCAACCACACCAAATGCCAGGCAAAAATATTTTCCCTCAGAAGAATCAGAAACTCTCCCAGCTTAACAATCAACAACAACACTATTGCCTGGAATCCCGCCGATGCCGCCATCAAGTATCTGGGAGTGCTCCTTGACACTCGACTTACCTGGAAACTTCATATTAACTACAAGTTAAACCAAGGATACGCGCCATTGGCACAACTTTACCCTCTCATTAATAGAAAGTCATCTCTTAAGCCCAAATGCACCATTATGATGTACAAATCTCTAATACGACCGTTGGTGCTATACGCATCAACAATCTGGAGCAACACTGCAAAGTCAAACATAGAAAAAGTCCAAAGACTACAGAACAAAATTCTCCGCATAGCAGTGAATGCTCCTTGGTTCATTCGGAACGAACAACTACATTACGAACTAGACATACCAACAATCCAAAGCTACATCGCCGCGAGTGCCAAAAAATTCTTTGAAAACTTACATAAATGTGAAGGTGCAGTTCTATACAACTTAGGCAGACCAAACATACACCAAAGACTCAAACAAAAATTACCACAAGATTTATATCTAACCGAACTCGACATTGATTAGTTAATATAACAATTAGTTAACATACTTGTAAGGGTACAACCTACCTCATAAACTATAAAAGAACGTACTGTTATTGCTTACTTTACTATTATTATCATTGCCATGTATAACATGTAACTGATTGTTGAGCTGGCAAATAAATGATTAAAAAAAAGCCCTTGAGACTGCAGTTCCTGTAAGTGCCCCCTCAAAAAAAAACATAAAAGGGTTTATAACAAAAAGTAAAAACTTGTCATGACGTTTTGTATAAGAAGATACAGAATACAAAAGGAGCGAATTGGAACGTTTCTTTTTAATTTGTACAATTTGGTTTTTGTTTAAGTTTATTGTAAAATTGTGTTGCAAAATTTAATTTGTACGTATGTATATATGTGTATTTCAAAATTTTTAATTTTTGTTTTAACATGCGATAAGTATTTAATCGAATCCGACGACGCATTTCCGCTGTGTAAAACCGTGGGTGGTACTCCATGTAAGTAAAGTTAATAATTCCTTGGTTGGTCCGCAATTTGTGGGTAGGATTAGAGGGCTCTAAATGTTTGTCCGTAATTTTAGTACATCGACCATTACTGATTTGAGCAAATTGTTATGAAATGCCGTTCTTCTTATAATTGGAAGCCGGGAAATGAGATGAGCTATCCGTAATTGCGGCATACACCGACGGTGATATGTCACGTTGCATTTTCATCACAGATAACAGTATCAAAATTTCTTTTCTGGTCGATACACAACATATCGTACGTTCGCGATCGATCTGGACCTCTCTTCTCGTCAGAGTTTTAAGTGGAAGTCCGTGCTGGCCGATTATTGGAATAGATTTTCTTTCGTTCTACGGCTTGTTAATAGACAAGGAGACTAAATTATTAACACGAGAGCATTCTGTATGTGAAAGTACGAGTACTATCCGAAAAATAGTGGGTGATACGGTTCATCAGAAGCTTTTTAGTTCGCGCATATAACCAGATACTTGTTGCCACAGAAGACTTCGAGAAAACTGCGATTACGACTTCTTTCGGGCTATTCGAAGCTGTTGGTATGATGTTCGGATTAACAAATTCTGGACAAACGATTCAAAGATTTTTCGATGAAATGACTTGCGATTTAGATTTTGCATACGCTTTTATCGACAATTTTTTGATCGCGTCCGAAAGCCAAGAGTATCATTTAGATCACTTAAATATTGTATTTAAACGTTTGAACAATTACGGTGTTGTAATTAATCCCACGAAATGTGTTTTCGGCGTTAGCGAAATAGTATTTTCTATCGGGTACGTGGCAGACGCGCGCGGAATCAAATCGGTAAGCGATCGCTTAGGAACTATTGTCGAATATCCTTAGCCTATGATCGTCAAACAATTATGTAGGTATTTGGAAACGATAAATTCTTATAGACGATTTATCCCAAAGGCTGTTGATATTTAACAAACACTAAATGATTTTCTGAAAAGCAGCAAAAGATGTCGACATGGAAGTAGATACGGTTGCTTCGACTTTCATTTCTACCTAGATATCTCGTTTTGGTGTTCCACTTAGAATAACATCTGACCATAGCCGCCAATTCGAATTCAAATTGTTTAACGAGCTCTGTAAAACGTTAGGCACTAAGCACATTCGAATTACGGCATACCATCCTCAAGCAAACGACATGGTGGAGAGACTGCATAGGCAATTAAAAGCGTCTACAAAGTATCACAAAACAGAAAATTGGGTCGAGATTTTATATATAATAATAAGAATAAGATTTCTCTGCGAATTTTTCGTGGTCGCACCGATTTCGTTAGGGGACTAAAAAAACACGCAAGCGAGGTGATGTCCACTCCGGCTACATAGCACGGTTGATACAAAACATTCGTCTATAAAGAATTATCATTTTCGACTTCTGTTTTTCTACTCCACGACGCTGTAAAAGGGTTAGAAATCGAGCTCACTAAGACGGTTTGTATAAAAATATTGAAAATCCCGAGAAAACTTGTTATTCGTGTAAGTAATAGAAATGTACGAGTTTCATAAGCCCTCTTTACTTTTCCCTAGAATAACAAACCTTGTTATAAACGAGAAAGCGTTAAGATAAATCAAAACAATCGTTTTGTGACTCGTGCAGGTAGATCTGTTCGGTTGCTGTAGTGTTCACAAGCTGAATTTAATTAAATTAAGTAAATAATTGTTGTATAATAATATAAAAATTTTCATGTCCCAATAGATGTATTTGAACACACAAATGTATTAAGATTTACCTTTCTCGCGTTTTCGTGAACTTTATCGCTGGGAGGCATCGGGGTGGAATTGCGGAGTCAGGTGCCGTCTGGACACTACCGATGCCATTTGCATTATATATTTAGAAAGTTCAAAACTTATTCCCATTTTTATGTTACATATTTTTTATATTTTTTGTTCAAAATATTTTTATACATATGTTGAATAAAACCCAAGGTTCACGTAATTTTTATATAGAAAGTCATACAAAGTATATATATATATATATATATATATATATATATATATATATATATATATATATATATAACAAACTAATTCTGCTTCTTACATCGTTTCGAGCTTTTTTTATAAAATTGTAAGACATTTATATAGTGAGATCTATTTTAAACGAGAAGCCAAATTATAGTCTTCCTGATAAAAAGATAGACGGGTAGAAGGACACGGCATAACATGTCGTGTTGGTGTGACTTAATGATTAGTACTCTAATGTATATTACGAGAGGTTGCCCGCAAATTTTTGCAAGTTGGGAACGTGGAACAATTTATTTACAAATGATAACAATGGGTTAAATGCGGTGATCATACGAAATGCAAAACGATCCTGAATATAGGCAGCCAAACGTACTCTCAGAGCTCAGCCACATCACAATTTATACCAGTTGGCTTTGTTTACTTTTTGTTTAAATGCATATATAGAAACGTATATTTAAAAAATTTCTTTTACAACCACTAGTATCAAGGAATAACTAAACTCTCTCTCTCTCTCTCTCTCTCTCTCTTATATATATATATATATATATATATATATATATATATATATATATACATACATATGTGCGCGTTCACATATACGCACCCACATATATGTACACTCGCAAAATCCAATATCTAAAACTACACTGCCTGTTGCATTTTCAACACTTGTTTAGATAATATGTTTCATAATTTGTTTGAGTATGGGCGATCATATTTATTCATTTCAAAGATTCGATATTTGCATAAAACAATAGTATATACAGTACCTTCCATCTAAAACTAATACAGCTAAAATATCTTTTCATAAACAGCCCATAGTAGACAACCACTGATGATATTGCCTTTATCTTATAAAAGTAAAGCAAAAGAAAGAAGTCCCTTTTATATAGACACAGTATATTGTGACCATAACTTGAGAAAGAACGAAGTAAAGCTTTAATTATACATATTAGACAGATAAACTCAATTTTTTGTAGACTTGTCAGTATCAAGTTACTTTATATTATTGTTCAGAAACAATAAATCATAAACTACTAAAAAATAATTTTTTATATTATTACTTATACAAATAAATATTTATGGCTTGAGCGCCACTGAAAATTTTATTTTACTTAGCATGTAATTGTATTTCGCTAATCGAAAAAGTGCAAGCTGTTGATGACTACGTTTACATTTTTTGCTGTAATAAACGATGTAGCCCGTAGACATGCAAAATTTAAAACTATATATAAATCCACTGGGAAAATAAGTTATTATTACTTTTATACAGAAGGCAATTCTTTTGTTACTGAGGATCAATAATAAATAAAAATTAAGGAAATAATGATTTCGGGAAAAATTAATATATTTTTTATATAACATACTGGGCGAGTCTCAAAAATTTGTGACTTGAAATATCCCCATAAAAAAATAATCACAGGAGGTAAGGTCTGGCGACTTTGGACGCCACTGAACATCCCCATTCCTACTGATGAGGCGGTTTGGAAAAAATCTTTTAGAAAGTCCATTGACACCCTAGCTGTGTGACTAGTTGCCCCATCATTTACAGGAAACCGTTGAAATTCTGGAATAATGAAGGTTTCCAGCATTTTAGCATAGCGCGTTGATGTTCCAGTTACTGAATGGAAATCATCATCCTCAAAAAATACTGACCAATTATTCCATTCGAAGGGATTGCATACCGGACTGTAATTTTGGCCGACTGGAAAGGCTATTCGTGAAGATGTTGAGGGTTGGCAACAGCCCAAGTGCAAAAATTGTGTTTATTGATATATCCACTGAGGAGGAAATTAACTTAGTCTCTCATTCATAGATTATCAATCAGCTGTGAGTCGGCTTCAAGCAACTGTAACATGTGATCACAAAAACCAACGCGGATATAATAATTTTCGGGGTTCAAAATATGGACTATTTGCATTTCATACGAGTGTATATACCGTTCGAGTCGAAAATCAGGGACTAACGCTGTTGCGTCTGGTAGATCTTCGATAGCTTCTTATAATCGCTACTCGTACGGCCTCCATATTCTCAGAGATCCTAACAGTACTTGCACTACCACCTCTACTTTTTATTGTTTGACCTGTTGTACGTAAGTTGTTAACTCAAACAGAAATGACTTTTCTACTTGGTACGGGAGCACGAAGCGAAAGATCAAAATGTAGGCGGAACGCGCGTTGTACCGTACGTAATTTCGACCATTTTCTTAAATAATAAATTAGCGAATAAACAAAAAATTGAGGCAACGTTGTAATAAAAAATATTCCTTCAGATAATCTAAAAAATAGTAATCAAGCAATTTTGTCAAGTGTGGACAAATATTTTGGTTTCTGAACATGTGATAATAAAAAAAAAACATTTTTATTGAATTTATTTATGTTTAAGAACCAAAAACTACAAACTGGTTAACAAAACTATCCAGTATAATTTCTGGTTATTATTCAGAAAGTAAGAAATATCTCCTATCTTAAATTTAGGTCAATTATCGAGTTACATAAGATGTAATAGTATTATGAAGCAGATAATTTAAAAATATACTATAAAAGTAATGTCATTTGAAGTTAGAAATTAGTGCTTGTCATCATTATCTTTATCCGAGGCGTTTAAACCCTTTAATTTGTTTTTTAATACACCCTTTAGTAAAATATCACTCTCCTAAATTATTATCTTTCTTATTTTATTTAAACAAAAGCATTAATTCAATCTTTTTAGAAAAACTAAAATTAAAAATGCTTTTTTGAATTAATTATAATTTAAAATTTCTAAAATAGTTTAAGATATACATGCCCACAAGAGTTTACGTAGCCAAACATGTTTTTTAAAAAAATATATTTAAAAAAATTTGTTGGGTGCATTTATCAGATCAAACGTGTGTAAATGGGTTTCCAAAATGGAAATAATCAATTTGCGATAAATGAAATGCTATCAATAAAGCATCATAAAGCAAAAAAAAAACTATTTTTCAATTGACTAAAACAGAATTTTACGATTAAATCTGAACTATATTTGTAGTAAAATTAATTTTAATACAAGGTAATTTAAATTTAAGCTGGATTAATTTTTTAACAAAAAAGAACAAATTGCCAAATACTCACTTGCACATGTTAGTCTTCAACATACTTCCCTCCAGAGTCAACAAATTTTTTTCAACGTTCTGGAAGCATCCCGATGCCGTTTTCAAAAAAGTCTTTTGGTTGGCGACTTATTCAATTCCGAACAGTTTGGATGACAGCATCGTTGTCTGCAAATCGTATGACTTGCAAATTTGATCTGAGCCTTTCGAACAGTTACAAATAACTTAGAGGCAAATCGAGACTACGGCAGGTATGGCAGAAGATTCTATTTTAATTTTCGAAGGGTTTCTATTGTTGTTTTGGCTGCATAGAGTCATACATTGTCTTGAAAAAAGGCTAGACATTTTCCACACGTCTTCCGCTTGAATCGGACCTTTTACTTAACGTCTGTTGTCAGCAGATCTGAGTAATAAGCTGCATTGACTGTTCTGGCATCCGTCAGAAAGACTACATGGATAACTCCCTACCAGCCCTAGAAGAACGTTGCCATCACTTTCCCTGCCGAACGGTTCTTCTGTGCTCTCTTGAGTTTAGGACAACTGGTATGCCGCCACTCGTGTGATGACTGCTGGGACTCGGGAATGAAGTAGTGCACCTACGTTTCATATATGGTCACTATAAATTACATGCATCACTTTTGTCTTTAAATTGCTGTAGGAGACAACTGGCAGCTTGCATGCACACCATCTTCTTTACGCTAGTCAAAGTGTGCCGTACCCACCGCGCATTTACCTTGAGATAGTGCAGGTGTTTTTCACGATGTCTTCTACACTACCAACACTGCTGGACAGCATTGCTCCAAGTTATTTGATAGTGTTGCGCTTATTCTCACGAATAAGCGCGTCTACATGTTAAATATTTGGCTCGGTGACGGAATTTCCCAGCCGACTATCATGCGGTTTATTCTCCACATGCTTTTTTCCCTCTCTGGATCACTTACACCGCTCAAAGGCACCGGTCCGTGAGAGGCATTTTTCCTCATGCTGTTGTTGGAGTCTGTAATAAATTTTAGCGGACGGAACATGTTCCCCAATGAGGAATTTAATCACAATGCATTGTTCCACGCTCTGCGGTACCTTCTGTTCGCTCATAATTCTAGCAATTTCCAAACAAGACTGAACAGTTTCTAATCCGAGCAGGAGGGAGGATGGAGGTTGTGGCTCCACTATCTCAAGGTCGCACAGCTGCTGTGCAGTGCAGCTTGTTTACACATAAATCAGTCCAGGTCATATTTGAATATATATCTTGTAATTAGTTAAACTTAAAAGTTGTTTGTACTACTTTACAAAAAAATTAGAACTTTAAATTGGATTTAGTTAGCATTATCTAATTAAACCTTATTTAAACCATAAATTATCTATAACATTATTATACATGGATAGTTTGAAAAGTTTTAGGCCTCAACATAAAGATGTCCTATCCGTCAAAACCATTCTGCTACTACAATCGTACATGTTTTTAAAAATATCTGTAAAAAATCTGCCATTTTAAACACTTAGTTGTTGTTTGGCAATCTTTTGTATCAGTGCTTTTGTTAGACCAGTTGAAGGCAGCATTTGTTGAAAAACGACCCCGTTTGGAACGGAAGAGAGTGCTCTTCCATCAATACAACGCACAGGCTTACACTTCGGCTGTCGATATGGACTTACGTATTGCAGTTTTAATTGATTGATCACCCAGCATATTTACGAGATCTGGTATCCAGAGACTATTTCCTATTTTGTACGCTTAAAGTTTGGCTCGGGAAGAGAGATTTCCATCAATCGAGGTGGCCTTCGCAACCGTAAACGTCTATTTCTCAAAGCAAGACGCTAAAAAGTGTATCACTTTAGAAGGAGATTATGTTGAAAAATAAAATGGAATTTGACAGCAAAATACTTATGTTTATTTTAGACTCAAAACCTTTTTATAATCGTGATAAAATGTAAAACAAATATTTTTGTGACTTAATATTCCTTAAAGACCATTTAAAACGTCAATTCACTAATAATTGTAATCTTAGGCCACCAGTGCATATATCACAATATTACGAGCCGCATTATTCTATGGAGTTACTGCATAATAACCAAAAATCAAGCTCAATTAAGTTGTAGCAGAATTTACCAGACTACAAGTTTTAATTCTTATTATAGAAGTGGGAATTCTAATGAGCTACCAAACTTGGACATATTTATTATATTTAGATAGTTACATGTACTTGTTGGCGACAAAAAGGATCAGAGAATATATTAATACAATTGATCTACTGGAGTCACTTTTGACAATGTACTGGAATTACATAATACCAAAAGTCGGTGGCTTATAAAGAAGAGTGAATAAAATTTAACACTCATATAAAAATGAAAATAGAAATCCTGTTAGGTTAGTAAAACGTGTGGACGTAAAGACGATTGGTGGCAAAGGCTAACTAGCACATTTTCGAGGTATTTTTCAAAACATTGCAATTAAATGCTGACAAAACAGATGAAAGAGTTCTAAGAATGGTATGAACCGAGTGTGTTCAGTTGACAGCTATTCTAAGAATGGCCAACACAATTGGAAATAAAAAATGAAAGTGATAGGGATCTAAACCATAGCAAAGTAACGTGGACAGGCATTTTTAAGAAAAGCGAAATGAAATCACAGAAAACAAAAGTAGCGAAATAATATAAAAATAATACGTAAGAGATACTGACCATTTTAAAAGGAGTTAAACAAGCAAAATGCAAAGTAAGATTAATAATCATGCAAACTAAACTAATAACAAATAAAATAAAAAATAAATGTATAATATACAAATAAAAAATTATTAAATATATTAATAAAACTATTGCGAGAAGAAATATGGAATGTGACAGTGGCATATAGAAAAAATTATGTTGCAAAAAAGACAAATTTTCAAGAAAATAGAGAAGGAAATAAACAAAGAAGTATATATATATATATATATATATATATATATATATATATATATATATATATATATATATATATATATATAGATATATACATGCATACATACATATATATGTATGTATGTATGTATGTATAAATAGTAGAAAAATTAAACGTAGGTATAGAAGGATATATAGAAAATAAAGGAAAATGTGATAAAAAAAACATTAACAGAGATAAAATAATAGAAATACCTTCTGATCAAAAAGTACCCAGAATTTGTCATTTAAAAGGACCGCGCTTGAAATATTGTCAAAATCTTTTTTTTTCTAGGTTGGTATATCTGTTAGTTGTTAACATGTCAGTTTTGAGCGCAATTTGTCAGATAGTTTGTGCGTAATAGCTTTGTAATCGAGTCATTGTTTGGTGTATTCTGCGAATTTTACTATGTCGAATTTAGTTGAGGAAAGAGTCTGCCTGAAATTTTGTGTTTGTAACAAAATATCATGTGCAGACGCATCGAAAATGTTATCCGTAGCCTATAGGGACTCGACAATGTCGAAGACACAAGTATACGAATGGTACAAAGAGTTTAAAGCGGGCCATACTCTGGTTGATGATTTGCCTCCTTCCGCTCGTTCATCCGTGACTGACAAAAACATCGAAAAAGTTAAGAAAATTTTGCTCGAAGATCGTCGTGTGGGCTTCAGGAAGATATCAGCTGATCTTGGTGTTTTGTTCGGATTGGTGCAGAGCGTTATGCACGATGTTTTGGGCATAAAACGAGTTGAATAGCCGCTTGTGGCAAGAGTGCTGAATTTTTCTAATCTTGTACGCGACTATTTGACTAAAAACAACGTTAATACCGTTTCGCAAGCTCTGTATTCACCTGACAATGCGCCGTGTGACTTGTCCCAGGACTCAAATAACCGCGGAAAACGTTTTGAGACGATTGAGGCGATAAAGGAGAATTTGCAGAAGGAGCAGAAGGCGATTCCAAAATCGGCCTATGAAAAGTGTTTTGAAGATTGGAAGAATCGTTGGAATGTGTATTGCTTGCGATGGAGATTACTTTGAAGAGAATAAAATAAATATCCATACTTTTTGATTAGAATAAAGTATAGAAAATTATTTAGTGATAGTAAATACGAAATACAAACATAAGATTATATACAAAGGTACGAGTACTGGAGAAAGCAGAAATAAAACATTATTTATTACCTATTTTTTCTTAAAGTAAACATAAATGGAAAAATGTTCAGTATGTTAAAGTAGCATTTACTTACTTTCTCTTCTCCCATCGTACCTCACGGTGTTGGGAATTTGAGCCATTGTTTGAAAGACTATCTATCCTTTGCAAGGGTTCGGATTTGTGTTAGGGTCTGTATTATTTCTCTAACTGATTTATAGATGTTGTCTTTCCTTGTCTCTTCTTTTTTTGCCCACTACTCCCCTTAAGTATCTCATTTCTACAGTTGTTATTTTGGATTTTTATTTATTTGTTATCGTCCATGTCTCGGATGTATATAGAAGTGCTTTTATAGTAATTTCTTTTTTCCCTATTAATGTGCTCTTTACTTGATCGTAGATTCTGTTTCCTTTGCTTATTCTATGTTTTATTTCTTGGTCTATTCTTCCGTTCTTATTGATTACCACTCTAAGATATTCGAATGTACTGTTTGAATTTGTTTCCCGTCTATTTGTATATGTACTTCTTCTTTATTTTCCTGTTTTGTGACTTTTATTACTTTTCTTTTTTCTGTATCAATAGTCATTCTACTTTCTTCTAGGTGTTTTTTTTCATATGTTTGTTTCTCTTTAATTGATTTTTGTTTCTTGCCATAAGTAATATATCATCGAAGTATATTAGGTCTTGTGTCATTACTGGATTTAAGTTGTGGTATCCTATGCGGATGTTTCTTAATTCTGTTTTGCATTTCTTGTTTATGTAGTCTAAGTATATCACAAACAGGAGCGGGCTTAAGCTGTTTCCTTGTTTAATACCACTTTCCATTTGAAATTTTTCCGATATTTGGTTATTTAATCTTGTCTTTAAAATTACATAGTTATTCATGTTTTTAATGATCCTCCGTAGTTTTGGGCTTACTTCTAGATCTTCTAACGCTTTCCAGATGTATTTGTGTGGTACTTAGTCGAAGATCTAGAAAAAGTAAATAAATATCTTTTTTCTTTTCTAGTAGCTTTCCGATTACGGCCCTTATTATATATATATATATATATATATACTCTTGAGTTTGTCTTCTTGGTCTAAACGCTGTTTATTCTTTTTCTAACTTGTTTTTTGTTTTAGTACTTAATCTTTTTTTAACTAAGCATATAGCGCTATAGTTGTCTCTGTTTGTAATGTCTCCTTTTTATATGTATAAGTATTCTAATGTTCTTTTCCCGGTCATTCGGTATCTGTTCTGTATTCCGTGCTTGTACTATTTTTTTTCATCCATCTAGTTATGATCAGAACACCTTTATTCAACTTTTTTGGAGCTGTTTATGTTCTCTTGCTGCTTTTCCATTTTTTTGTTTTCTTTAGGGCCTCTTTTATATCTTCTGTTACTTCTTCCTCATTGTTTTTATTACCATTTTCTTTCTGAGACTGTTGTTCTTCTCCTCTTCGTATTTCTATTTCTTCATCTTTAAATTTTCCTGTTTCCTCTCTAATATTTTGCATTTTTGTTGCTCCATATATTCCAAAACTGTTTTTGTTTCTTTATATAATCTTTTTACCAAATTCTTCCATTGTGTCTTTTTTTGCTTATTTTACCGCTTCCTTTGCTTGGTTTTGTTTTACTAGGTATTGTCTTTTATTTTATTTAGTTTTATTTATTATATTTTGCTTCCAGGCTTCTTTTTTAGTCTTAATTTAATTCTGTACTTTTTTATTCCACCATTTTGTTCACTTATGTGTTAGGTTTTGTTCACCTCCATCTTTTATTTAGGGTCTATTGATTTCCTTTTTGGGCTTTTTGTTCTTTCAATTTGCTTAGGTTTTCAGTTAATGTGTTTTCATATTCTAGGCTTATTTTTGGGTTTTCTAAAGTTTTCATTTTGATCTTTGTATAGCTCTTCGTTCGTTCTTTAAGCGGTTTCCTAATATTTGTATCAGCAATCACCAGTCTGTGTTTCGAATTTAACTCCGTCCCTCTTATTACCTTTACATCGTTCACTGCGTATCTTACATTTCTCTTGTACGTGATGTAATCTATCATACTTTTCCTACCTAATACTTCTGCTTCGTATGTTGTTTTGTATATTGTTTTGTGTTTAAACCATGTATTTCCTGTTAACAGTTAGTTGGTTATGCAGAAATCTAGCATTTTCTCGCCATTTTCGTTTACATCGCCTTCTAGATGTTGATCTCCCTTTGTTCCGTTTTCATGCTTTATGTTATTTCCTATATGAGCGTTCCATTCCCCCATAATAACTGAGTGTCTATTGTCGTTTTGCTTTTTTCTATAAATTTTTGCAAATATTCATAGAGTTTCTTTATCTTGTACAGCTGAATTTTCCGTGGACGCGTGAATTTTGGATTATTCCGACCTTTTCTTAAAGTTGTGAGTTTATTGTTATGATTCTGAGGTTTACAGCTTCGCATTTGCTTACTTTTAGTTCTATCCCTTTACTGAGGAGTATTCCTTTACCTTCTTTTGTTCTATTTTCAACTGGTGTGACCGCATATCTGAGAGTGTATCCTTTGACCATGTTTTTGAAACCATTTCCTTTCTTTCTAATTTCTCAGATTCCTCGTATTTGAATCTTATATTTCTCCATTTAGTCTATAATCTGGCATTCTTTTCCTGTAAGAGATGTGATGTTCCACGTTTCAAATTTTACAATGCGCGAGTGATTAATCTAGCCGCATCGTCCCCGTTAACTCGGGACAACTGGTATCAAGTTATTCCTTTTGATGCTGGGTCGCCAGAGCCCTGTGTGTTATATAGCAGGATGTGTTACCTGGCCCCGATTTCGACAAGGCTGATATTACCCGGCCCGGAATTTTTCATGTAACACAAAAGCCCTCCTTTGGAATTTGTAATCACAAAGGAATGTTACCCGAGGCCGACCTTGTAGCGCCGTGTGCAGGAATGTTACCTGAGGCCGACTTTGTGGCGCCGTGTGCAACACCGGATTAGTTAACCTACCGCGCCGCGTCGTGCCAAGCGGTTCCAAGTCGACTCGACCATAGCCGCCACGGCATTTACTAACCAGGGCAAGGGTGCCGGCGCATTTTCCAATCAGAGCAAAGGCGCCCCCAGCGTCCACCAATCCTGAGCAAGCCCTGCATTCCCCAGCGGGCTCAGCGTGCTTCTACTTTGAATTCTGCACCCCACTAGCAGAGTGGGACACTCTGAGTCCTTTAAACCTGAGCAACCGAAGAATTCGCGATCAGTCGTCAGCCCCTTAAGAAGTACCCATCAAGTGCCACCAGGTGAGTCCCTTTTGGCTTTTTTTGCTGCTTGTCGCCCGGATCTGCTGCTCACTGCCCGGACCTGCTGCTCGCTTTCCGAACCGGCTGCTCGCTTTCCGGCCCCGCCGCCCGGATCTGCTGCCGCCGCTGCTGCTCGCTGTCCGGCTCCGCCATCGGGCCTGCTGCGCGCTGCCCAGCTGCGCTACCGCCCTTGCTGCTCGCTGCCTTGTTCCGCCACCGGCCCCGCTGCTGCACCTAGCTCAAGACCCGTTTCAGCGCATACATTAAGTCGTAGGTTAAGTTCTTGTAAATTAGCTAAGTAGGTTAAGTTAGCGTAAGGCAGGTTAAGTTTGTAATATTGTAAATGTAATTTTAATCGTAAGTTGGAGCCGATGTTTCGTTTTTGTAGCCTTCCGTGCCCCCCGCGTTTCCGGTCGTAGCGTCCCGACGCCCGATCACCGCCGGGGCCCGACCTGGTAATAGGTGTAACGGGCAAGTTAATTGCCACTCGTGTAGGTGGAGTTGTCATTTGGGTTCTAGTTGTTGGTAGACCCCTTACACCCTTAAAGTTGCATGACAAGCAAAAAAATGGGATTCTTTTGTGACAAATTTACTACATAATTTGTTTTTATAAGACGATATAGATAAATGTTGCATTACAAAATGACATAAAGAAGTGTGATCCTATAAACACCACTCTCTATGTTAAAATTATGCATTAATATAAATATTACCTGCTGATTAAAAAAACTTACAGGCTACGAACTACAAAACTTGTATCCGGCATGTCGAAACTGGCTTGAATACGACATTGTACGCCTGAACTTTGTTACGAAAGGATAGATAAGATTTTAGTATAAGCAAACAATAGTGCATTTAAAATTTTATCTAATTGCTTGAGTTGGAAGCTTTTTTATTGTTTTTGAATTATTATTCCTGTCACTTTATACATTGTTGTATAGAATAAAATCAATTTTCATGGCATTTTTTCCATGGGTTTTGAACTTATCAACCTTCACTTCTAGCGTCAAAAATTGTTGTCCATGCAGTTTCTTCTACACGTGTGGGAACAAAAATAAATCATTAGGGGCCAAATCAAGACTGTACGACGGACGACTCAAAAGCCATTTATTTGCGCCGATGTTTGTGATCCGGCGTTGCGAATTAGTTTTTCTTATTTCTCCGACGATTTCTAACAAGCAAATGGTTGTATACCATTCAGAATTGACCGTTTTATGATTTTCTAAAACCACGGTTGCAACATGTCCAGTTTTTCCAAAAAACAGACAATAAGTTCTTCGAGCATGAATAATTTCTGTTGCGTTTGGCTAACTTTGGAAGACTCATACATATTGGTCCGTACGCGTAAATTTTCTGTATAGGGTGTGTTGTAAATGTCCATTTTCCGACTTCAACACCTGTACGTTTAGGAACGCAATTTTATATTTCTATTCTAGTCCGTAACACATTGTGTACTTGGGCGTATCGAATAAAGTAGTTACGCAGTATTTGTGTTGTGAGATCGTGTTTGAGTACGGTAGTCAGTGGTTTGTGATTTTTGTTTCAGTTGTGCTGGAGTGTCTATATATATATATATATATGTTCGGATAGGTTTCCGCGGTTAACTATGTTTAAACAACTTAGTTCATGGGATGAACCGCGTCTATTTTGGGTAAATTGTCGACATTTTGGCATCGGCTTTGATGCCATTTTCAAGAGGTTAGCTCTTCACTCGGGGATCTCAATCTGCCTACTCCCCAAGGAGAGCTATGAATCTTTGAATAAGACTGAGCTTTCGTGTGACCTGCTTGATCTTTTATAGGGCTGAAAGTGAAAGTTTGTTTGGCGGGAGATGCGTTGGGTTGGGGAAAGTTTGTGGGATTTGTAGTATTAAGGATATACGACCTTATGTGAATACCCAAATTGCTTGCTTATCCAGGGGACACTTGACCCGGGGGTGACCAGCTTTTGTGTGATCTAAGCAAGGTTGCGATAGCTGCCGCGCTGATAACGCAGGTACGGTCTGGATCGTAGATGCGTCCGTTTTCTTGCTAGTGAGCAGCTCATACTTGACTCGGACCACTTGGCTTTAGATTGTTGAATAATAGATGTTCCAGCTTAAATAGCACGTATTGGGCACTTATATATCAGAGCTAAGCACACGTCCGCTTTTTTGGCGCACTTACAGGCACTGCAGCCGCAAGGGCTTATTGTGCCCACTAACATGCACTTGAATGCTAGAACATTCACACACACCCATGGGTGCGGAATCGGACAAAAACTTAGTGCATTAACTATAGCATATAATTATAATTACCGTTGCAGAAAGCGCCATGTAGCTTTCTAATGATCCAGATATTTCTATTCGTAAATAGAAAAGCTTAATACAAATGCTAGCACTGGCTATACAAATTCGGTAAGCTCTGCAATCACACATTGTTCTGTAATAACCATATAGGCTGCATTTTTATCATAGATGGATAAGCTTACCTCTACGTGGTTCAAGACTAAATAAAAAAATCTGGTGTGAACATCACACGACTTTCCTTATCCTATTATTATATATTATATCGGATTCTTAAAAAGCCGAAATAATCAACCTTACACTAACCCTAGCCAGCCAACACATACACAATTAAATTATGCGGAAGCAGTCCGAAATCAACCCTCAACCTCAGAAGATGTTAGTCTTAAACAGTTTCTTGATGAATTCAAAAATATGTTCAACCAATTACTACAGCAAAATAGTATGATACTAAATATGTTAACTACAGTCATCAACAAACTCATCCAATAATGTTCAAGTTCTTAAAAGTAGCACTGTTGAACGCTAACGGAGTACAACACAGAAAGTTAGAAATTGAAACCTTCATACGTGTTAATAACATTGATGTGTTACTAATTTCAGAAACACACTTCACCTCAAGATCCTATCGAACAATACCTCAATACTCTGTATATCATACAACGCATCCAGATAACACCGCGCATGGTGGCTCAGCTATAATAGTACGTAGCTCCATTAAACATTATCAGCTACCTTCATACAAAACAGACTACCTACAAGCCACTATGATAGAAGTTGAGAGATTGCCAGCACCTCTAGTCATAGCAAGTGTTTACTGTCCACCACGTCATAACTTAAGTAAACAAATTTTACAGCCCTTCTTTGAACTATTTCAATGCAAAGCATACACACTGGGGCTCACGACTAATAACATCAAAAGTCAGAGAACTACTTAAACTAATAATAGATAACAAATACGGTTTTCTATCAACGGGAAGTCCAACATATTGTCCCTCAGATTCCAATAAAATTCCTGATTTACTCGATTTCTTTATTACCCATGGTATGTCAGCAAACTACATGGATATTATTCCCAACTATGATATGTCATCTGACCATACGCCTGTAATAGCTACAGTGAGTGCAACTATACTGTACCAAGAACCAAAACCTACTCTTAGCAATGCCAAAATTAACTGGAAAGTGTTCAAAGACTATATTACTGAAAATCTAGATACAAATATAAGCTTAAAAACAAATCAAGACTTGGAGTACGCAACAAACCACTTTATATCAACAATACAGGAAGCAGGATGGAGAGCAACACCACAAACAAATAACTTAAAATATAATACTCCTAACATCCCCACCGAAATAATGAAGCTAGTAAAAGAAAAAAGAAGAGCAAGAGCAGTAGTAGTCGGAATATTCAAGACAAAAATAGATTAAGATGAAACGGGAACATGGGCAAAGTCAAATAAACAGAAAGCTGAAGCATTCGCCGAACATTTACAAAACACCTTTTAACCAAATTCTAACGAACCTGATCAAGAAATTGAAAACTACCTAACTGCTCCACTACAGCTATCGTTTCCAATACGTAGATTTACACAACAAGAAATCCAAATTCAGATAAAACGGTTAAATAGTAAAAAATCAACAGGTTATGACCTCATAACGGGAACTGTTCTAAAACGTCTTCCCAAGAAAGGAATTCGATTTTTACAAATATTGTTTAACGTAGTTCTCTGACTTGTATATTGGCCTTTGACGTTGAAGTTTGCTCAAATTATTTTAATAGTCAAACCGGGTAAACCTTCTAACCAAATCAAATCATACCATCCCATCAGCCTCCTCCCGATAGTATCAAAGTTGTTGGAAAAATTAATATTAAAACGCATAAATGAAAGTGAACTCTAAGAAGAATGGCTACCAAACCACCAGTTCGACTTTCGAATTAGTCACTCAACAACACAATAATGTCATAAGCTGGTAAACACAATCCGTACAGCATTCGAAGACAAAGTGTATTGTAGTGCAGTGTTCTTGGACGCCAGTAATGCATTTGATAAGGTATGGCATAGAAGCCTGCTTTAAAAAATTAAAAGTGTATTGCCGCAAAATTACTATCTACTTTTATAATCCTACCTAGCAGATCGATATTTCAAAACAAAAGTAGGCAGCAAAACATCTCAAATAAGAAAAATAAATGCAGGCGCCCCCCAAGGCAGCGTCTTAGGGCCAGTAATGTATTTCATATACACGTTCGACCTTCCAACCACACTATATACAAGCCTAAGCACCTTCGCTGATGATACTGCCATACTGTCATGTAACGCGAACCCAGTGGTAGCATCAGAGTTGCTACAAGAACACATAAGCTTACTAGAAACATGGATGGGAAAATGAAAAGTGAAAGCAAATGAAAGCAAATCAGCACATATCACTTTTACAACCAAGCACTCAACATGACCCCCGGTTACACTCAACAACATGCGCATACCCCAATTTAGATGAGGTCAGATACTTGGGTCTACACCTAGATCGACGATTGACACGGAGGACACACGTTAATAAAAAACGCAAAGAATTGGACCTACGTTGTAAAAAACTATATTGGCTCAATGGCACAAACTCAGCCCTTACGGTAGATAAGTTAATAAATTACAAGTGCATAATCCGTCCTATATGGTCCTATGGATGTGAACTTTGGGAATGTGCCAGTTCATCAACTCTAAATATTATTCAACGTTTCCAATCCAAAACACTTAGAATGTTATCTAATGCCCCGTGGTATGTGTCAAACATATCCTTACATAATGACCCCAACATTCCATATGTAAAGAATGTAATAAAAGCAAGAGCAATAAAACATCATCATACTCTGGAAAACCATCCAAACGTAACAGTAATCCCATTAGCCGACGACCCCCAAACCAGAAGATTGAAAAGAAAGTGCCAAATAGACTTAACGGCTTAAAATAGGGGCGACATCACTGGATGTCTTCCCCTCATGACTGTATCAATTTACATAAAATTAGCTATAATAGATATATATATATATATATATATATATATTAATATATATATATATATATATATATATATATATATTATATATATATATATATATTATATATATATATATAATAATAGTGTGCCAAAATATTGGTAAGTGTGCTGACATATTATTTAAAACTATTTGACTTTAATCTACTGTAACCCTCTTTATTCTGTTTTTTATTTATTATTTCGTACTATCTTCTTAAGATATCAAGAGGGTGTTAACCAATATTAATATATTAAGTTTATTTGTATATTAATATATATAACAAACTTTTAATTTATATATATTTATTTAAATATATAATTTTACTATATTCCTTATCAATTTACAATTTGTTGCTTAGCAACATTCAGTAAATTTTTTGACAAGCAACTATATATTTACTATATACAATTGACTAGATTATTTATATAAAGACGCCTATCGCTTAGATTCGTCCGCTTGCTACACTTAAAAGAGGAATCGGCGCCTGAATTTGGAATCTGCCTTCGTTAGTGTTTCCCACAATGCGCGATAAGTCGGTTTATCTTGTGGAGATTTTTTAGTTACAAGATAATAGATATTCCTGCCGCCGTGATGCATGCCCAGCGTCTTTCTGACTTTCCGAACCAAATTTCGATCAAAATACATTGGCCATCCCTCTGATCATCTCCAGATCATGCGTCACACAATTCATTAGTGCATATTTCGCCGATACATGGAATGAATTTCGTTGTAGTTCTTTGGTAATACCATCACGTACGCTCCGAGTTCCACCTACTGAACTTATAATGTCTTGCTACACACTTCAACGACATCAGATCGCTTGATAACAGCGTTCCATCTCCGACAACAGGACATAGTCGTTTAAAATGGCTTGTCTCTGGATGGCTTCCAGATTTGATGCACGACATCGTTTATTTTCTTCGGCACCTCGTATGGACATTCGTGGGAACGTTGAAGTTTTGGATACGATCCGCGTCGCCGCTTACAGTTGTATAACTATACTCGGTCGCCTTCTTTATAACACGCTCTCGATACGTTGACGTCATAGCGATCCTTCATCCAGTCACTCGCTATATTGATGTATCCCATGTTGTCGTGGATTTCCATCAATCTTTTTCTTAGGTCATTGACGTAGTTTTTTCCGATTATGTTTTCTTCAGATTTACTTCTAAAAGGTAGGTCATAGGATAGATTCAGTTCTCGACCAAAGAAAACATTGGATGGTGTTTGACCCGTTAACCTATGAACAGACAAATGGTATGCCAACAGAAACAGATAAAGATAGTGCTTCTAGTCTTGTTGATGATCACTATATGTCATTCAAATACATCAAACATGTTTTCCAAAACGGCCCATTAAGCACTGTCTTCATTAATCTTTCAAAATTTCAAGGAGCGTTACATAGTTCAAATAGCATCACCGTAAACTGCTATAGCCAAAACCTAATCTTTGAGATTAATTTTAACTTGCCAATATCCACTTTATAGATCTAAGGTTGAGAACCATTTGTATCTGTCCAAGGTGTCCAGCGTGTCATCAACGTACGGAAGTGGGTAATTATTTTCTTTAAGACATTATTGAGCCCACGATAGTCAACGCAGAAATTGGTAGACCCGTTATTCTTCTTGACTAACACCACAGACGAAGTTCACGGGCTTGTCGAAGGTTCAATGACACCATCCTTTTACATATTCGAAATTATCTCTTCAGCTTCCTCCCGTTTGGCTAGTGGCAATGGTCTAGCACTCTGTCATATGGGTGTACCTTCAATTTTGGTTTCTTTTTTGTATACTTATTTCGGATATGATGCTTTAGATTAACTTCTAACATCATCCGCTCAAATGTGTTAAATAATTTATGGGTTAGTTTGATGGAAAGACCAAGTCGTTTTTATTCTACTTTTGCCCTATTGCTTGAACGTATAAGTTCTTTATAATTTATTCATCAGTTTTTAGTGATATGCTCTCTATAATCATCATATTTGGTTTTGAAAACTCATGTTTAACCAATTTTTTCTTATGCCCTTTTTAGTTGCAATAGCATTTGTTAAAGCTGTTTTTTGGTATTACTAACCAGAATTTTTTATTTGGAAAGTTTGCGTGGATTAAAATTTTTCTTATTTACTTTTGTAGCCTTTAAAATATTTTGTGCTATTATAAATTTATTTCACTTTCTCTGTGTTCCGATTTGTGTAATTGCACTTTCGTAAAAACTTAATTATTTTTCTACAAATTGTTTCTATAATTTTTCGTTCACTTTCACCAAGCTTTGTATATACTTCCTTATAACTAGAAATAATTTTTAACATGGGTGTATTGTTTAGATTTAACTTACACATTATGAGACTTTAGAAACTTCTCTTTTTAATTTTTTTAGGACAATCCCTATTAATACTAATGAGGATCGCATTAAAATGTCTTCTTATGAAAGATATTGCTTCTAGTTTATAAGATTTTGTAAAAAAAACACTTCCGCTGCTAGAGGTACATAACAAGACTATATTACCATATTTCGAACTTATATTCATGCAAAATTTATCCATATGATATTATTTCCAGATAATTCTTACTATATCTCTTATGTTTTTGAATACTCATGATGTACACCATTTTCACGTGCTGTACTAATCTTCGGGCAAGTCTAAAACTTTCTAGACTCGGGTGGAATAATAGGGATGTCTATCGCAGGCTTGGGAGTACCTCCTTGTTTGCCTGCACATTGTAGACAACACCGGGTTTTTGGAATGTCGGCTTGTAGAAGCCGCTCTGATGAGGTCATGCTGTCTACTTTCACCTAGAACTTACGACCAGGGAAGAAGAATCGAATCAGCTGGAGCTTCGTCAGCGGAATAGGCGCTGTAGCCATCAAAGTCATCGAAGGCCTTGCCCACGTCAAAAAAGGCTACTTTGGTGGTGAACTTCTTGTGTAAACCTTTTTTCCACTACCCGGAGCATTAGTAGATTGTGTAGTGCCCGGGATTATTTGATTAGTATGTTTAGAATAGAAAGCAATTTTTTTCAACTTTTTTCTGTTGTTTTCAATTGAAGACGTGTGTCGGAATGAATTTTTTTCGCAGATTCTGAAAATGACATTCCAAATTTCGTATCACGTCAAGTTTTTATAGAAACAGGCCCGTAAATAAGAATTTTAAATTTTTACAAAAGTGATAAAAAACATAGTTTTTGTTGAAACCTTATAGATCAAAATATCGTCATATACTTACAGTGTTAATTAAAACATTTTAGAAATCTTGGACAGTCATAAAACTTTATTTAAAAAACTGGTATTTTTAAAGTATTTTTACAAACAAGTTGTACTAGAAGAAAATGTAATTGGATGTGACAATTTACAAAGGGATCAGTAACAATATAATATATATATATATATATATATATATATATATTCTGAAAGACGAAAATGGGAATACCGTAACGAGTGTAGAACAGAAACTTAAGAAATGGACAAAATACATAAAAGACACGTTTAACTATGAAAGAACTAATACACCGCAGTGGGATATTAATAATAAAATAGGCCCCGAAATACTTAAAAGCGAGGTACTACATGCGACCAAACAAGTAAAGAGTGGTAAGGCGGTCGGGCCTGATGAAACACCAATTGAACTAATAAAACTGATAGAAGAAGAGACAATAGATGTGCTACTTGAGCTATTTAACTTAATCTACCAAACAGGCATGATACCAAAAGACTGGCTAACCTCAACTTTTGTAGTACTCCCCAAGAAGAAGAACGCAAACAAGTGCTCAGAATACAGGACTATAGCATTAATGAGCCACACCTTAAAAATATTTCTGAGAGTAATGCACAACAGAATATCCAGAAAACTTGATTATGATATCAGTAACACACAGTTTGGCTTCAGAAACGCTATGGGAACTAGAGAGGCGCTGTTCGGTATAAATGTGTTGATGCAGCGATGCTTGGACATGAACTATGAGATCCATGGCTGTTTCGTGGACTTCGAAAAGGCATTTGACAAAGTCCAACATGAAAAACTAATAGAGATTTTAAAATCAAAAGATGTGGATGAAAATGACATCAAGATCATATGTAATCTATACTGGGGCCAAACAGCAAAGATTAGAATTGAGAATGAATCATCAGAGGAGATTGAAATTCTCCGGGGAGTAAGACAAGGCTGTGTGATGTCGCCTTTATTATTTAACGTATATAGTGAGGCCATCTTTCAGGAAACCCTAGAAGAACGCAAGGAAGGGGTAATAATCAATGGCGAAATCGTCAATAATATAAGATTCGCAGACGATACCGTTATAATAACAAACAACATAGATGATTTACAAGATCTAATACAAAAATTGAACAACACATGCAAGGAGTACGGGTTAAATATGAATCTGAGCAAGACTAAATTTATGGTAGTAACTAGAACAGCAAATGCTAATGCAAATATTACCATAAATAACACAATAATAGAAAAGATAGACACATATAAATACTTAGGAACATGGGTAACTAACGATGCAAATCACTCAAAAGAAATAAAAACAAGTATAGAAATAGCCAGAAATACTTTTGTAAAGCTCAAAGGTTTCCTTTGTAATAGAGACCTCAACTTAAATCTTAGAACAAGAATATTACGCTGCTACGTCTTCTCAACCCTATTATATGGAGCCGAGGCTTGGACCGTAAGACAGAGCGAAGTCAAGAAAATAGAGGCCTTCGAGAGATGGTGTTATAGAAGAATGCTTCGCATTTCATGGGTGGACCATATCACAAATGCCATAGTCCTACAAAGAATGGGCAAAGAAGAAGAAGACAATAAAACGGAGGAAGCTAGAATACTTGGGACACATAATGAGGGGCGAGAGGTACGAGGTGCTAAGACTGATAATGGAGGGCAAAATACAAGGGAAGAGAAACATAGGGAGACCGAAAATGTCCTGGCTTCGGAATCTTAGAGAATGGTTCGGGATAACATCGGCAAAACTTTTCAGAATTGCTGTAAACAAAGTGAAGATAGCCATGATGATCTCCAACCTCCGTTAGGAGACGGAACATCAAGAAGAAGATATATATATATACATATATATATAACTATACGCAAATTAGGTGGCATTTTCGGGAGGCAAAACAGGTTTTATTGCAAATCATAACAAATCTTCAGTGCGCCGTTGGTCACTGCAAATGAACAGTTCAAAGAGCACCCTGCAGTGGATTAAAAAAAATGTGTATTTGCACCCAGAAACTAGTCAGACGACCATTTTGCATTTCCACATTTTTGGGTATGTCAATAAAAAAAATTCTTGTGGTGTTACAATATTGTAACGAATTTGGAAACGTTCCTTGTGGTGCGACCGACTGACATCTGTATTGCGTCAAGATTGGTCTTCATGGCCCTTCTAGAAATGCAGCTAATGCGTCTGCGTTTGCGAACCTTCTACAAGTTTCGAGAATCTTTTTTCCTAAAGGTTAGGAGCTATCGGTTTTATCGGGAAACATAAATGCACAGTGCGCGGCAGATTCCCAATTCAGACACCGATTCCGCTTCTAAGTAGAGCGAGTGGACGAATCAAGGCGGGTGTTAGAGCCAACGGTTGGTTGGAAACTGAGAAGGCGACTGCTTTAATTGTTACTCTGCGTGGCGACGTTCTCGACTTATTACAGTCTGCATCCATTAACAAGCAAGAGAACTATAGCCAGATCGTTAAACACCTCGAAATGCGTTACAATACTCCTCATTTAAAGGGAGTTTATCGCACACAGGTTTAGAGTCAAGCACAAAAATCGAGAAAAATGGTCCAAAAATTTGAGGCAGACATAGTCCGTCTTGTTTGGATTTGATACCTAACAGTACAGAATGACATCTTGGACGTACTAGCTGTGCGAATATTTATTGACGGCATTAATGATAGAGAAACCAAGCAAGCGATGATATTGCGTAGACCAAAAACATTGATTGACGCGCTCACGCACGCACTAGAATTTGAAGCTTTCATACAGGCGTCCATGTGTATATATAAGAGAATTGGCTGCAGATACTTAGAAATAAAATAAGGGACCTGTGGAGAATTTTGCTAGAAAGATTGCAGACATACGAGGAAAAGAAAGAATCGATTGCGCTCCTGATGTTGTGCAGGTGAACGAAAACGGGTTAATGAAAAAAGCCTTTGTCGACTTTTTATGGTGCCACCCGGGCCACGGAAATACGAATTGTGACTCTGGCGCATAATTCTAATAGTATTTATATTAATGGCCGTGTAAATGGAAGGCTGCATGGCTTTCTACTGAATACAGGCGCGATGAAAACGATTGCCAAATCAAATGTTATCGAGACATCCGGACGTTTTCTGCCAACAAACTGGAAACTTCGGACGGCGCCTGGAGCTTCAAGAAAGGTCTATGGAAAAATAGAAAACTAAATAACTATCGGAAATGCTATACTTAAAACATCGTATATTGGTAGCTGACATGGAAAATGACGTAATAGCTACTCGGAATAGACATTTTAAAAACTTATAGGTGTAAAGTGGACATGGAGCACGGGGTACTAAAGATAAAAGAAGAAGAAGTTGTTCTACATGATCGAAAGTGAGTCCTGGCACGAGTGAGAGTAACTCAGAACACTACTTTTCTAGAACGCCGTAAATTGGTGGTGGACGCTGTTTTGGATTGAGATCTCCCAGCAAGAAGGGTCTTCTTTATCGAAGCAAGTAACAATGAGAAAACCGGAAAGGGGATACTTGTTCGGAAAACACTTGTTCAAACTGGCAACGTGGCACCGGTCCTCGTAATAAATGTAAATGTGTATCCCTAGACGTTAAAGGAAGGCACAATTCTTGCTCTATGTATTTTGGTCTCTTCGGCGGTTTGTTAAGTCGATAGCACCAACCAAAGTCAGGCAAGGTTTCTGAAGAATTGAGAGCAGTTATGGCTACAGCTTGCAGCGGCTCGAGTCCTAACCAACAGACGAAAGTTAGAGATTGGTTGCACCGGAATCAAGACGTGTTCCAATACGACAAGGCTTAAAAAGGCAGGACTAATATCGTGCGTCACAATATAGATATAGCGATATATATATATATATATATATATATAAAAAAATATACTATAAAGTGGATATAGACAAGGCACATGAAAAGAAGAATGAGAATATTTAATAAGCTAGGGACTACAATTACATATGTGCGCGCGATTTTTCTTTCAAGAAAAACTGACAAATTTATAACACTTCTATATTCAATAGCAAGTTAAACAAAGATGGACAAAGATGTTACAAATAAACTTTACTTTAACTGGCTTAAAGCAAACCCAAGCCAGATTGTTGAAGCAGAGTGGCAGAATGACAAAGTTCGGACTGATTTTGATTTTTATAACCTCCTGATCTATGTCAAAAAGTTCGTTACAAATCTGCTCTTTCTGAAAGGTGAAAGTTTGGTACCGACCGTTACTGACCGTTGGAATCTCCGATTTTAGCGTATTCGAAAAGTCAGTGTTCCGACTTATTAGGATATTAATGACGTTTTATGGACTAATGGACAAATAATTATAAAGGACTTTTAACCGAACTCTCTGTCTTAGATTTTTCTCTAAAAATGCCTAAAATACTCAAGGGCTTGTACATTTCCTTCCCCTTTTTGACAGAACATGTTAAAACAAAAAAACAAATAAAAACAAAACAATAACACAAAGTAGAATAATACAACCAAATAATTCTTCATCGAACTTAAATAACTATCATAGTTTCTTGCACACAGCGCACTATGTATCACTATGCACCAGTTCGATATTGCCTTTATTCTCGCATTCACTTGTTAGGACTCCGCATACGTCGGAAGTACCGCCAATTTGCGAACGGGGCGGGTGTAGACTCCTTGATCGGTTCGGACGGTGGCTACACGGATGAAGCCATCAGGTCCTGGAAATACCTGCTGGATCCGCCCTACCTTTCACTTCATGGGAGGCAGATTATCTTCTGCCAGTAGCACTAAAGAGCCGATTTGCAAACCAGAAACAGGTTGGCGCCACTTTTGGTTTTGGTTGTAGCTGGGCTAACATTTCTAAGCTCCATCTTTTTCAAAAATGTTGTTTAATTTCTGAATTATATTCCATCGACTTAATCTGGTCCCTTGAACATCATTGACGTCATGCTCCGGAAGATCGGTCAAACTTTCCCCGATAAGAAAGTGGGCTGTGGTTAAAACTTGAAGGTCGGAAGGATCGTTAGAAAGAGGGGTTAAAGGACGAGAGTTGACAATGGCTTCGACTTGTGTTATAAGGGTTATCGCTTTTTCAACTTGGCGTTCATTACAACCCGTTTTAAATGATGTTTAGTGGATCGAATTAACCTTTCTCAAAGACCACCAAAGTTTGGAGATTGAGGAGGAATGAATTTCCAAATTATATTCTCACCCGCTAAAAGTAATCGCACATCGTTTTGTAAATTTTTCCCTTTCAAAAACGTGATTATTTTGTCTAATTCCTTTTTCCTCTACGAAGATTTTCGCATTATTACAATACCGCCTTGCTATAAACCGTTTGAGGGCGTTCAAAAAATACTCCAAGCTCAGATCACTTACTACTTCCAAATTAATGGCTTTAGTTACCAGGCAAACATAAAGTGCAACCCAAGCCTTCACCATTCTTGTAGTTCGCTTGCCCCCTTGCTCAATATTAGAGAGCGGATTTTATGCAAAATGCATAATTTTGCACATTTCGCCAAATAGCGCATATTTTATTTACATTTTATTTTAATTTAGCATATTTTTGTTTTAACAGTTTTATTTCGGAATTTCTTAAACTAAATAGTTTTATTACTATTTCCTAAGAAAGCGGACAAAAGAAGGATTAAAATCCCTACTAATTATCTAGAGTTGTGATTATGTACACTTCTTTTAGTAAGAATATTCGGGAGAGGTATTATAATATACATATAAATTTCCAAACTAAATAGTTTCATTATGGTTTCTCAAGAACTTGAGCACATTCAATAGAGGGATTTGAAACCCCCACTGATTATTTTAGGTGAATTTTCTTTCGGAAGCATATTTATGACGGTATCATCAAACAGACAAATACCGTATTTCTCGAAAATAAGACCACATTTTTCATCAGATTTTTGTCTTGAAAGTTGAGAGGATCTTATATTCGCGTCGGGTCTTAAAATCGGGTATGAAAATGCAATTTGAAGAATTGCTCAGGTGGTAGCTAAATAAAGATCATTGTATTGTACATAACAAGGTCTGTATTTAATAAAACACATCACAGGTTCATGATTACAAGGTAAATAAATAAATAAACAAAATAATTTAAATTGACAAGTAGGCCTAAAAGTAGAACATCTCAGTCTGATTCTCAGGTGTGCCTGAAAACAAAAAAACAATTGGCCTTAATCCAAGTTACCAGTATTTTAAAGCAAAAAACTATATTAGGCCTACCAATGACTCAAATTTTCAAGCTAACGATTTTGAATCACAACTAAATCTAAAGGCTTACATAATACACTTGATTAAAACAACCAATGTATAGATAATTTACTAATGTATGCATTTACACATACACACATACATCTTTGTCATCACTTGTAAACGAGACAATCTTCAGTTTCGTCCAGTGCATTGGAGATGCTAGTTTTCTTAAAGGTTTTCTAGATGTATTTAGATGAAATTTAGTCTTAAGCTTTGACAATTCAGGAGCACAGAATTTTAGTGAAGGGCTTTTGAATTTTACCTGTCTTCGTAAATGAATGTTTGCCATTTGCCATTCAATCTGTATATAGAGTTTTTACGTGATGTTTGAATGATTTATTTACTGTCACATCCAGGGGTTATAGTGTAGAAGTGAGTCCTCTAGGAATAATTGCTAGGTGCGTATTTAGTTTCTTTATTCTGTATTTCAGTGAGTCCTGAATATGGCCACGAAAGCTGTCCAGAACTAGTAGACATCGTTTCGTTAACAATTCACCAGGACGACATTTCCATACCACCTCTAACCAATCGTGCATAAGTTTAGAGTCTATCCAACCTTTGACTTGTACACGGACATTGATACCTTTCGGTAAAGGTCCTTTGGAAAGAGTTTTTGTTTTAAACATCTCATATGGTGGCAATTTCCGACCGTATGCAGTGATAGAAAGCAAAATTTTGCATCTAAATTTTTCTACACCCGTTGTTTTTATAAGTACACTCCGTTTACCTACTTTATTTACGGCTGTTTTACGCGGCATTTTGAAGTACAGTGGTGTTTCATCAGCATTGCCAATTTGTGAGAACATGTACTGATGTTTTCCCCTCTGACGCAACACGAAACGCTGAAACTGCAACACTTTATTAGTGTAGTCTGCTGGCAACCGTTGACACAATGATGTTCTCCTTAAACTGAAACCTTTCCTTCTCATCAGTCTTGCCACCCAACTTTGATTGGACTTGAAGTCACTTGGATTGTTGTTTTGTCTTGCGATTTCTCGGGCTTTTATTTAAATCATTTTGCATGTAACGGCACTACCTTTTTTTCTTTTTTCTTCCACCTAATCTATAATCGCATCGTCCACCATAGAGAGGCGTCCTTTTTCGAGCCTCGAAAGGAGCGAGTTCCTTTCTTCGCGGCTCGAATTTTTTTGCTCTGGTTTCTCCAATATGGAACCATATTCGGTTGCAGTGAGAACTCAGGACTCGCAGCCCTCACTCCATTTTTCTCAGCAAATGCAAGAACATCCAACTTAAAACCTGCAGTGTAATTATTCCGGGAATTCATTTTCTCATGCAGTATTAATTCACAAAAGGTACTAAACACTATGCCACCCAGCACTCAAGCAAAAGACTGAGTACCGATTTTAGGAAATCGAGCTGTAATGCTGAATAGCATGAGCAGATACCGGTCCCAAAGTCAAGCAGACCTACCTGCTTACATCCTTGTACGATCTTGTTGTTTCTGCTAAAAGTTACTGTTAGATAGTGAAGTACAGTATGTCCTTGGGCAAAACCTAATCCTTCTATTGACTTAGAGATCTATTGTATTTCCTTCTGAAAACTTAGTTTTACTTTGAATATGGCTCTAGAATTCTGATACTTTTGTTTCCTTATGGGTCTAATATTATAATATTTACATACAAAATATTTTTTTACAAAAAATACCTTAAAAATTAGAAGGGTCTTATAATAGAGGGGTCTTATTTTCGAATAAATATGGTAATTTGTTATGATACATTTGTTTGAGAAGAGAATGTGATTATAGCAAATTCTGAAGATGCCAAATGTGAAAAATAACTTAACGTCCACTTAGATAAAAAATTTGCCCAAATTTCGTACGGACGGCAATGAAAAAATTATTGTGATGCTACCCTACGCAGCAACACAAATGACAAAAGCTGAGCAACAGCTAAAAGTTTTATACAAAAATATAATTCATGTTAAATGCCTGGCTCATGGTTTAAATAGAGTAACTGAAGAAATTCGAAATAAATTTCCCTTAGTAAATTCATTAATAAGTAGCATAAAAAAAGTGTTTATAAAGACCCCATTGGGGGTGCAGTTATATAGATAAAAATTACCCGACGTTCCGTTGCCTCTTGAGCCTGTATTCACGCGATGGGGTACTTGATTTAACCCAGTTCTTTTTTATTTTCAAATTTTCGGATAGTTCTAGTGCTTTTATTAAAAAATCTCAGTTTGTTTTAAGAAAACCAGAGCTATGCGATTTCTTAGAATTTATTAGGATTCATTATTTATTTATAATTTAAGTAGATCAATTAAGAAGAAAAAGAAAAGCCATTAAACGAATCTATGTATTCGATAAACAATTTCCAAAAATTAATAATTGCTGTTCCAGGAAATATTGGCAAAAAAATTTCTAAAATTTAACGTAGGTTTTATCAATTGTTAAGGAAAGTAAATGACATTCTCAATTTTGACAACATTGTAGATGGTGCGACCGGAAAAGTGGACTGTATAGGTAATTTTAAATTTTAAATAAAGGAACTTAAAACAAATATAAAGTTAAAACACTAACCTGTGGAAACGGCGCTTTCCCGCAGATATCGGTTTCCTGCTGTTGGTCCTCAGGTTTCCAAAAAAAAAGAATAGAAATATATGAATAAAAAATAGGACAAGTTACCCCAATCTTTACAGCGGAAACAAAACGGTAGCGTCTTTCCTGGTGCAAAAGGTTTCTTCGTCGAACCAGATGAAAAAAAAAATGGACCGAGTTTTTTACCCGAAAAATTTCAACCCCGAAGATTAGCCTTTATCAAAAAGCCTCGCAGAAAATTAAAACTTCTGTTGCCAATTAAAGCCGCCGGCGAACTCTCGGTTAAAAATGTTCTAGTCTTACGGAAAATTTTTGTCACAAACTGAATTCAAAGAACGACGCCTGCGAGAACATAGCCGAAAGGCCAAGTGCAAATGAAAGCGCGTACAAACGGCGAACGAAACAGGCCGCGCGAACGAACAAAAGCAAAGGCGTAATGCGAACGAAAAGCGAAGTGTCAAGTGCCCAGTGCGCGGCCCGCGGCCCGCAGCTCAGACCGCGGCCCAGACCGCGGCCTATATATCGCCACGCGTACTCGGACAAATTCGGCCGATACCACAAATTCCAAATATGTACAAGAGGGAACCAAAATACAGCAGGCCCTAATTTAAAAAATTCAAATCAAGAACGATGTAATACCGTAAAGGAAACTTTCTATAGCGGTGCGAAATCATAACGGTCACTTCAGGTTGCCGTTAACCGATTTGTCTGAAAATCAATCCCATGAAAGGTACTGACCTAATATGTGTGTACGGCAAGTTTGAAGTGAATCCGTTGGATAGAACGGAAGTTATAGTGTCTCCAGACACACAGACAGACAGACAGGATGATAATCTCATTAACCTTTCTACTATAAGCTTCGCTGTAGAAAGTTAATAAAAGGTAATTTTGAGATTGTCGCGAATAGTAGATGTTGATATTGATATAGAAATACGTATTATGTGTACTTTAAAAAATGTTCTTATAACATATGTTCTGTAACATCAGACCTAGAAAGAAGTAAATAATTTTAATAATATGTATATGTTTGGTTTTAATTTTTTGTAAAATTTATTGTATGGTTTATTTAATAAATTCATGTTTACATTTTATACAATTCTTTTTTTAAAAGGAAAATTATCTGGATACAGTCAGCCTTATGTTTTTATTAAAAAATAATAATAATAAACATTTTTTTAATAATGCATATACTTGCATATTTTGATTACATTTTAGTGTCATTTTTTAAGTGGATATAATCCGCTCTCTACTTAATATATATTGGACCGAAGAATTGGACAAGAATGGATCACCTTTCTAACCTCATTTCTAGCTCTAAGTGGTCAATATTTAGATTTCAAAGAAGCTGGTTTGTATTGCTCCCGTATGAAGCAAGCTGATGTGCTTTTTACGTATTAGTAACCGCGTTATATAATGCTTGGTTGATAATAAAATGGGAAATTTTCTATTGAAATTTAGGGACGCATTACGCAACCTACCACCCAATCTAATTATTTTGTTCTGATCCATAAATGGGTCCAATGAGCAAAACTTACTGTTTCCCAAAATAAACTGTTTCTTTTTAAAAGTTGAGTGTTTCTCAGAGAATTCAGTCCCTTGTATGACCCGCATTATGCGATTGTGAGCTCTAGAGAGTTCTTCCGTAGACAGAAATCCTGTCCGTTTGTCCTTTTTTCGTAAATTTTAAATCTACCTCAGGAAATAAGCCATGACTTGTTGTAACTTCCTAAACAGTTAATATATGGTGATTAAACATTTTCTGTAACTATCGGTTTGAAGCGCATCTCCGGCTACGGCGAGACGTCTTTTGTTAAAAACTCAAGACCTCCCCAGTATAAGCTTATATCCATTTGCCTGGGATACGCTCCTTGAGAAATAATATCCGCTGGTTTTTTTGCTCTCTATGTGATGCCAGTATTAAGTTCCTGAATTTTCGTAACCCGATTGGCTACAAACACCTGCCACGTATTAGGATTAGCATTCAGGTAGTGCAGCACTATCATTGAATCCGTAAAAAAGTATCTCTTGTTAACCTTTACGTTGAGTTCACGCGTTACATGATCCATTAACATGTCTCCCAACAACGCCGCACGTAACTCTAGGCGTGTTAGTGTAAGAATATTCAGAGGACTAACTTGGGACTTATTGCAAACTAAACTGACATTGTAAGAACCTTTATCAATTTTCGTTCGAAGGTAAACAGCAGCACCGTATGCACGGAGAGATGCATCGCAAAACACTATCAGATCTACCTCTGTATTTGGTTTTAGAATTATTTTTCTCGGAATGTTCACCGTTTTTAAATACTCCAGCTCATCAAGAAACTTTCTCCGCTCAGTACCAATGTTTTCTGGAACCTGATCATCCCAGTCTATTTTTAAAGTCCATAATTTTTGCATGATTATCTTACCCTTAATTAGCACAAGAGAGATGAGACTAATTGAATCATAGATCTTGGCAATAGTACTTAATTTTTTTCTCGTGGAATTACATAACTCTAAAACCATTTGGATACGATAATTTATCGTGTCTTTCAAAGGATCTCACCATAAACTTAATATATTTGAAGATTTACCTTTATTCAGGTTTATTTGCTTGTTTAGGTTTGATGCCAATGAATTAGATATAACCTCGAAAATGTTACTACTTTATTTTGGCAGAGTAAAACCACAGTGACCTAGAAATTGGATCAGCTGATCGCGCAGTTCTATACCGTCTTGAATATTCTCTAACCCGGTCAATATGTCGTCAGTAAACTACCTTCATTTAGAACTCGGCTGGCTGCTAGGAATTCATTTTTAATATCCGAAGCTAATTGCCTAACGCACCAAATAGCTGTGAAAAGTTAGTAAGGCAAACACTAGTTTCATAAATTGAAATATTTTTATGGATTCATTCTTATTAAACTGCCAATAAATAAGTTGAATTTTGTATCTTTCGGATCACTCTTAATTTGCAATTACATTTTTTTCATATCGCATCAATATCGCAAATGGATCGTTCTGTAAATTAGGACACGTCATCAGATTGTCATTAAGACTTAACCCGTTACAGCTTTTGGCAGATCCATCATACACTATGCGTATTTTTGGATCGTTTGAGTCATTTTTGAATACCCCCGAATGAGGCAAATATAACCCACTTTCTTCTAATGCCTAAGAAGAAACTTTTCTAAATAGCCTCGATCAAGAAGCTCGTTGATTGCGTTGCTATGCATTTGCTTATATTCTGCATTTTTGCAAAATTTTCGCTCCAACGAAATGAATCGTCTTATTGCGTTGCACGACGAATCTCCTAGAACGACTTTATCATTCTTAAACGGTAATTGCACAACAAATCGCCCGTCGTTTAGATTCCGGCGATGAGTATTTGCATTCGATTTCTTTTGCGGTCCAGTTATTTTGCGTAGGTGCTACCTCATCCTGGACCCAGAAACGTTCTAGAAATTCGCCCGACTCACTTTTGGGCCTCTTTTTTACCACCACATTACAGAGATGTAAATCTCTGGTATTTGATCGGTGTCTACAAATGCACCACCTACTATGCATCCTAGCAGTTTCTTAGACAGGTACAAATTTGGACTGCACAGTTTGATCCGGCCAATACATAAAAGACTCCAAAACGTTTTCGCCCATAATAGTAGATCTATAGGGTCATTTTCATTGAAGTTAGAATCCGCTAACTTCACATTTTCTGGAATCTGTAACGCAGTCCTGTTAAAAGATTCCGTTGGCAAGTTTGCCGTTACGTTCCTCAAGATGCAACAATCGAGGGAAGTCTCAAACTCAAGGATTCAGAATTATTTTTGCTGTCTTCATAGTCTTATTGTAGGTATCGTTTATACCTGATATTGATATGTTGACTTTGTTAGGTTTTAAAGCTAACTGTTCACTCATTGCTTCCGACAAAATATTTATCTGCGAGTCCACGAAATTTTTGATATTTGCCAACAGAATCTTCACTAATATGACTGCAGTCGACAACACCATATTTGTTTTTAAACCTGCAGTGAAGTGATTAGCCTTTGGTTGCGGTTGCTGCATAACTGTAAGACTAGGCTCATGCAGAAACATATGATGACGTGACTGTCATGTTCGACATCCCGACATTTTGCATTCCGATGCCTTATGATTCGGTCGCAAACAATTTAAACAAAGGTTTTGTTTTTTAATTTAAGCGAAGAAATTCTTCGTAATGCGTGATGGAGTGGTTCTTTTTTACAAAAATAGCACGACAATTTTGCTACTGCGGCATTAGCTAAACGATTATATGGAGCTTTAAAAGCTCTGTTGGGATTCGTATTTACATAATTTTGCTTTTCATGTTGTCTAGACTTTAAATTTTGGTTTAACGACTCGAGTACGATACGTTTCTTTTCCAAGAAGTTACTCACTTGCTCTAATACCAGAGGTTCTGAATCTAGAGTGTTTTCAAATTCACGTCTTGTTTAATAATCTAGCTTGTTCATGATTATCGTCACCAGCATTGCATCTCAGGTCTCTACCGGAATCTGAAGAACTATTAGCGCCTCTAAGTTATTATTAACATCGTCAATCAATTTTTGCAGAGATTCTGTTGAGCATTTATGCATTTCTGGAGAACTCAAAATAGCTTGGACATGACCTTGAATAATTAAGTCCTTATTCTTATAACGCCTCTGTAGAACTGACTAGGCTGTCTGATAATGATCACTGGAAATTGTCAGTGGCCCTATGGCGCGAGCTGCTTCTCCCTTTAGGCACAATTTAAAGTAATGAAATTTCTGACAGTCATCTAACGAATGATTGTTGTGAATCAAGTTTAGAAATGCGTCATAAAAAGGCAACCACTCTGAGTGTGTACTCGAGAGCACAGGTAAATTTATAACTGGCGATTTGACGTTAAACTGTGGTGTAGGAACAAACATGTTAAAAACAGAATTGACAGGAAGACCTGAAGAAATAGGTGTTCTCGAGGAACTCCCTTCAAGTAAAGTTTGTAATTGATTCAAAACCATATGCCACGATTTTAAAAACACGTTGATTTCTGAATGGTCGGTATCAGATACAGTACTCGTTTCTTGACTTGAAAATTGTTGTTTTCAAATTCTTCCCAAAATTTATACATACAATTTTTTTATTACAAATTTTTATACAATACGATTTTCTATTTCTTTTGGATTGACATCTGCCGCAAATTTTTTGCTTATTCTTAAGCAACAACTTTTTCAAATCTTCCAACGTTGTCATTATGTATACAGTTTAATAGGGTGAATTCACACAACTCCACACGTCGTTGTTTGTCCCTGCATGACGAGCTTACATTCATTGAATCTTGTACAGTTTCATTATCAAACGTCGCCGCAAAACACGCTAGATAGACGATGAGGAAATATGTAGTGCTCTACCGGCACGGCGAGAGGATTTTTGGGGACTACCTGCGAAACTCAACGGGAGGCGCTCCGTATCTTCGTCTGATACACGGGGACGGCCATTGGATTTTCTTTTACACAGACGACCCGTGTCTTGAAATTATTTATACCATCGCCTAATGCCCTGAGCGGTAGGAGCCGAAAATCACGCTGTTACACAGTTGTTACGGACTCAAAATGATTTTTGTTGTCTAGTCGCCAACTTGATGAATTCGACAACTGCGTGAAATTCACGAATTCCCTTTTTCTAACAGTACATTGTTCGATCAAAACGGACTAAAATCTGCATAGTTATGATTTATTAAAATATAATGATAGTTTTTTACGCACCCTGTATTCAAAGAAAACTAATAGCTTTGTATTATCTACAGCATCTAAAAAGTACTTTAAATTGAAATTCGAGTCTTTATAATACTATTCAAAAAATAACAAGCAAATCTAATGCGTCAAAGCACTTTTATGTGCTATTTGAAATTTCAAAACATGCTGAAAAACAAATATTACTTTTTTCATTTAATTTTACCTTAATTTTCTTAAGACTATATTTTATAAAAATCAACAATTCTAGTTCGTTGGTAATTGAACTATTATACTGACATGTTTACAAAATTTAAAAAGTGAGATAATTTTTCTCTAACAAATCTGAAGTTACGAGTAAAGCTCACGAAGAATTGAAAATAGAACAGTCCAATCCGAAATAAAATTTCCAAAATAAATAATCCTAGCTTACTTTATTTTACTTTGATTCATCTTTAAAAAAAATTAAATGAAAAATGTCCTTGAACAAAGGTAAATCACAAGTATTCTGAAATTCCATATTTCTTCTTAAAATTACATTTAATATAATTTATCGAATTATCAATAATCGCCAAGGAAAGAAGACATTTTAATTACAATACATATTGTATATATGATTTTATATAATATATTTTGTATATTTTTTCTTCGACTGCCAATCCACGCTATTAGATGTTGGCAACCACATTTCTAAATTTCTAAATCTCTTGCTATGTTCCTCTATTGTTCTGAGTCCAGTCCATTGTCATATTTTTTACCTATGACAGTTGTTTCTTTTCTATTCCTCCTTTATTTTTGGTTTTAAGGTTAATTGCAGTATCCCATATTTTTATTTTTAACGATATGTCCCAGGTAAGCAGTTTCTCTTTGTTTAATTGTGGTGAACAGTTCTCGGTCTTTATGCATTCTTTGTAAGACTTCCTCGTTGGCCATTTTTTCAGTCAAAGACATTCTCAACGAGCATCTGTAAGTTCACATCTCGAAAGCTTCGTTTTTATTAATTGTGCTCATATTCATAGTCCACGACTCTATTCCACATAGGAGTACAGGCCATACTTACCATTTTGTATAACGCATGCGAAGTGACAGAAGGTTATCCATGTTTCTAAGAACTCTTTCATACCTAATAAACATTGCGCGTGCTATTTTAATATTATTTTTAATATTTTTTCGAGGTTCCAGTCCACATTTAGCTAGCACCTTAAATATTTGTATTGGGTTACACTTTCAATTTATTGATTTCCTATTTGGATAATTAATTTGTATTAATATTTTGTGTTGTTATGTTGTCTAGTGTCAGTATAATTTTCCTATACATTGAATACTTTTTTCGTCTACGTCCGTGTTTCTCAATATGTTCATGTGCTTTTCGTAGTCTATAAAACAAAGAAACGCGTTTTTGTTTAAGTTTCGACAATTTTGTATATTTATTCTAACATTTTGTGTATTATTTGCTTCATTGCAGTTATAAACGAATGGTCAAATTCTTATATTTCATCAACTAAAATGTTTGCTTTTTGTTATTTTTGTAATTAAATTTAATATTATATACACCTTTCGCCTTTTGTTTGTTGGTAGCAGTTCAGTATTTTTTACTCTATTTGATCATACAATCATAAAATGGATGTTGAAGGAGATTCCGGTGAAGTTCTCCTTTCTTTTAATTGCTTAATACCTAATTAACTAAGTTATGATAATGTATAAATTAACCATTATACTAGTAGACAACAAATGTAATCTAGTTAATTAATCCTAGTCGGTAAATCAGATGGTTTAAAACGTTTTATTCACTTAAGTTCTTTAAACGAGTTGGTAGTTTGTCTGGATGCACTTTGACACATTCACTAGATTTTTTTACTGAAACTTTCAGCTTCCTCCCGAACAGTGGGTACGCATAGATTTCGTTTTATTACGGCGTTTGTCACACACGTTTATAATATTGCAAAGCATTTTACCTAAAATCTCTGTAGAATGTCTATATTTAAATTACTACAAATTTCCTACAACTGTACTTCATATATCAAAATTGGTTTTAGTACTACTTTAAAAATAAGTACAATTAGTTAGGTAAAAGCGTGTTTAGCAAAATTAGCTGTTGGAAAAGGGTATCGCTCTAATTCTTTCGTGAGTCGATAGACGGAACCTTTGTCCTCGATGCTTTGTCACAAAAAATTCAGTTGGCACTGAATTCTCGCTATAAATCCGCGTGAAGCACCATGATTGCCACGTACACGTCATGCTACGAGGCTGCGTTCCTCTGTACCCACCCAAAAGGTCTGAAAATGTTTCACGCAACGGCTCCTGAGTACATGAATAAGTCGAAAACGTTCATCAGCAAGTGGGTGCAGCGATATAAGGTGACAAAAACTGTCGATAACTTGCCTAAATGTGGTTAAATAGCAAAGTGTCCGCTAAAGTTGAAAAACAGATCGTAAACTTGTTTTCGCGGAACCTGGATTTAACATTACATCAATGAGTCTCCTTGTAGTCCTATCACTTTTGGGATATTTTCTTTAACTCTAGAATCACGTGCAAATTTACAGCATCCTACGGCGCACTCTGTACTCGCTTCCCACAACCAAGGTCTTTGGTTTAGGTTTGTACATTCCATTTACCATTCTTGTCGGACGTTGTCTCCAACCATTGCCCCCTCTCTTCTGCAGTTCTTTACAAAGGCATCATCGCATGCAAATTTGTGTTATAACTGTAGTTCTTGCAAATGTTCTGTTAAAGAAAACGTTACACAAAAGTTTCAGAGGGTGCTTTTTTAATGTGTGATGCACCCTGCGAGAAAAATCATTTCAAAAACCATTTATAGTTTAATATGTAAAAATTCTATTGAATATGTTATTATACAATTTTCAATAGATTTTTGTGATATATTGTTCCATTCTTAAAAGATCATTTTTACACTCGCTCACGCCAGCCGAGAAAAAAACGTGATATGATAATCCCTGAAACCATTATCTTGTTAGAAAACGTCATAATGCACGAGTGATCCTTATTCCAAAATTTTTCAACATGTTTTAGATGTCGATCATCCTGACACAAAAGAATGTTGGTCTTGTCATTATACCGATTACCATCTGAAACCATAACGGATCCACCACCCACTGGTCTTTGTGATAATAGGCTTGATTTTTTCAAAAATTGTAATAACAAAATGCAAACCAGTCCGGCTCATGTAAATTAATTTTTTTTTCCACAGAACAAATTAATTGCTGGTGTTATCATGCTTTTTGTTAAAGCGCTTTGTCCAAAAGAGGCAGCAGAACTTGTAGCAGTTGCAATTTTACGAGCTGTCAAAGTTGAATTAGAAGCAATTTGACGAATCTGTCTTGGTGCTTGTTATGGTAGTGCTCTTGATATTTCAGATGTTTTTCCATAACGTTCCTTTAATTTTAAAAGATCTCTCACATATTCAGTTTTGTTTATTTTGTTCGGCGATAATTAATCGGATCTTGGATTTTTTATTTTCGATATCCGAATACATTTTCATTCCCGACATTTTCCAATTTGAAACAAAATTTGACATTTTGTACACCACTGAACTGTATTGTAAATGTTAAACATTATTTTGCTGCAGAATTGTTACAACTTTATGGGGAAAAATAAAATGCATATCTTTTCGTTACGCTTAACTTTATTTTGTTAGAACTTTTGGAATGTAAGTGATCCTGAGAATGTTCTTCAGCAGATTCATAGCAATTAAAATATTTGTAATATATGAAAGGTGATTTTTTCAGTATAACTGTGATTTTTATTTTTTCTCTTAATAAATCTAGCAATGTTTTTCCTTATTAACACTCAGGATATGTTAAAACTGATATGAACCTATCTCACAAATTGGGGTATTTTTAGTTTTTAGGTACTTAACTTGATCTGTCAGAGGTCGCCCATCATAATCTCATTCCTTCTATTTCGGTTTGTATCACGTATAGTTATTATTTTTGTTTCAACAGAGTTTATTAGTTGAGCCAGATTGTTCTTTAGCTTAAGCTAAGGCAGTTATTATTCACATAGACCCCTTTCCTATTTCTATTCAAACTTAAATTTATCTTCAAGTGCATTTACGAAAAGTTATTGGGTGCAAAAAAAGTAGCATGAACCTCCCATCCATATCTCCCATCGCTCACAAAATATACAGCATCTAGTTTCTTTCTAAACAAAAAAAAATTAGTTTCTGTTCGCGCCAATTTCAAATTACCTTTTACAGAATTTTTAAATTAGGGCCGGCCGTATTATGGTTCCCTCCTGTATGTATATTTAGTTTTGTTCGGCTGCGAATTTGCACGAGCACGAGCCGAGAGCATTTTAACCGAGAGTTCGCCGGCGTGTTTAATTGGCAGTAGAAGTTTTCATTTCTGCGAGGCTTTTGTTAAAAGCTAATTCTGTGGCAAAATTCAATATTTTGCCGACCAGATTAACCTCTTTCCGGAAGGTTCTGTTGTTTTCCGATTGCATTTCGGGGTTAAAATTTTTGCTCGTAAAACTCGGTCTGTTATTTTCTTTACTTGGGATTGGGGTAACTTGTCCTATCTTTTTATCCACATCCTTATTTCCTCTTCCTGCATACTCCAGGATTAATAGCACAGGGAACCGATTTCTGCGGGAAAGCTCCGTTTCCACAGGTTAGTGTTCTTAACTTTAGCTTTGTTTGAAGTTCCTTTTATTTAAATTTAAAATTACCATACAGTCCACTTTTCGGTCGCAACATTTGGTCCTAGCGAGCCGGATTTATGCCATTTGGTTGTTTGTTCCAGCCGAGTCGGTTATGTTACGCGTTAGATTAGATATCGTCCTAAGCGTTGAAACGTTAGGTCCTAATCGCTTGACATTTTTAGAGATTGGTTATTTGCAAATTTTGTGAAAACAAATTATCACATTTAATTTATTTAAATGTAAATTTAATTGATTGTTCACCATTAAAAATTTATTATTGCGAAAATGACAGACAAAGGGAAGGCGGAAAATCTGTTGAAAAATTTTAAATACAAAAAACAAACTTTTTTCGCTCGTGTACAAAGATTGTACGACATCGCAAAGAAAATGAATGAGAGACAAAATCTCGCTTACTATAAAACGGCCTAAACAATTCACGAAGATACGATTAAATAATTTAATGAGTTAGTTTTGAATTAACGAAATTTCTTTGGACTTAGATCCAAATTTTACACTCAAATTTACGGCAATTGGAAATTTATTGGAGATTAGCGCGAGAGTAGCTCAACAAATTACGGAAACCGTGACCACTTCAACAGCTCCTGCCCTCTCCAAGCCTGAAGCTTTGAAACTTAACGCGATATATCTTCCTTGTTTTGATTGTATACCCCAAAATTGGCTAGTTTTTAGCGAGTTATTTTTCTCTTTGGTCCACGACAATCCGAATTTATCAGATTTAGAAATGGTGACACTTTTGGTGTCAAAATTGCAAGGTTGGGCCTTAAAGGTTTGTCAGGAGCTTACTGCGACAGCAAGTAATTATAAGGTACTTTGGGGAACCTTATTTGATCGTTTTAATGATAAAAGGTAGCTCGTAAATAGTTACGTTAATCAAGTATTCAATTTTAAGATTTTATGTGGGGAATCTAGAGCAGGTTCAACAGCAGTTTTAAATAATTTTTGTGCACCCACCGCGGCGATGAAACAATTAGGTCTGGTGGATATCGGAGATTTCGTGTTTTCGAATCGAGAGTTAGAAATTTTAGACTCGATAACAAGACATTTCTGTGAAGAGGCACATCGAAACAAAGATATCCCCACCTATCAAGATTTTGTACAATTCTTACAAAAGCAAATAAAAACTATGCCGTTCGTTAATACTTCGGAAACACCAAAAAACCCAGAAAAAAATTTTACGTATCACGCACAATCTTCTAGTGAATCCAGATTGTCGTACGAATAAGAAAAATTGTAAATTTTGCCAAAGAAAACGTCATTCCGTCAAGGATTGTCGTAAATTTTGAAAGTCATCTGAGTGGGAGAGGTTTGAATTTATAAAAGGTCACCATTGGTGTTACCGGTGTTTTTCACCAGATCACCGAGCTCCAGAATGTAGACAACGTATCTCCTGCAACAAATGTGACTTGCCTCATTACCCCTCTTGCATTTTATATTTTCGAAAGGGAGTAAACCCGTAGGCCGGTTATCGGAGATTAAAGAGACGGCTTTGTGTTCGCTGGAAAATCCGCAAAGGTCTGAGATCCCAGAATAGTCAACATTTTTTTTTTGTCAACGGTTGTTGGAAGGGTTTATGACAAGTTGAAGCATTTTAAAAATTTGAGATTGCTGTTAGATTCGAGAAGCCAGTCAAATTTTTTAACCTCCAAGGCGTGTCGGCGTTTGAACTTGCCAATCGAATGCTTAAAGTCTTCAGTATTAAGTTTTGGAGAAGCCCCACAAACAGTCTATGGAAAAAACAATTTGACTTTTTCTCCCCGTTTTGATTCCAGTGCTTCTTTTGCAATTGAGCCCCTTATTGTAAAATAAATTGTCAACAAATTACCGTCGGCGGAAGTTTATATTTTCTAGTTGGCCTATCTTGGAAATCTGAATTTGGCAGATAAATCTTTTCACATTCCGGGAGGAATAGATGGGATTTTAGGTGCTGAGTTTGTCAGCCAGCTTCTGGGAAACACGACTATCAAAAGTTCATCAACATTTCCGGTTGCTATTTCAAACCCCCTTGGGTTTGTTGTTATGGGTAAGGCTCCAGTTGTATCGAAGGAGACTAATCCCATAAGTTTGATTGCTATGAATAACCCGGTCGAGACGCCCCTTTAAAAATCTTGGAAAAGCAAGGAGGCCCCTTCAGTAACACTTGCAAACCAAGAAAACAAGGTTTATGAGAAATTATTTTCTTCGACCATGAAAAGATCGGGTTCTGGAAAACACATCGTTTCTTTGCCTTTCGGGGAGAATCCATATTCGGCCTGGAGGCACGCTCTCGACGTTTTCCGGAAGTGGGGGTCCTCTACCAGGACGTCATGTCGGATTGTTTAGAGTGGGACCGTGGGTCATTAGCGGTCGATTCTAGCTCTTTGACGTTGAGTATTTTATCCCCCCATTTTGGCGTTCTCAAACCGCAGAGCGTTTCTAGTCGATTTCGCCTAGTACCTGATGCGAGGGCCAAAACGAGTCCTGGAGCATCACTTGGTAGTTCGATGTTTCCTGGGAAAAGGTGGTAGAACTTTTAACTCTCTTATACAAGAACTAGTTGCAAATTTTATTTCATTTATTGAGAGGTTATGTTTCTTAACGTTTCCCTGCAAGGCAAATGCTGTGTGCATACCCGTCTAGAATTTAGAAGTTTCTTTCCTCTAGTCACTGGAATATTTCTTTTGTATAGTCGTTTTTTCATTCCCCCATTTGGATTGTTTTGAGTTTCGAATGGCAACGGAAGATCGAGGATGTACCAGGCGGCATGTGTTGTTTACAGTTGCGTGTTTGTTTTGTTGGAGTTTTGGCTCCGAGATGAGCTTTCTGCAAATTTTGCAGATTGAATCTGCCACATATTACACTGATTTCTTTTCCAAAAACAGTGTGTTATTTTACTATTTTATTTTGAAGCCTTTAATTGAGAAATCACGAATCAATAAGGGAGTTTTGCTAAATATAGGCTACCCGATTAACAACAAAGATCTGCCAAAGATCGGCAAAGGCTTCCAATTAGCCCAAGACAATCCCCGAATCGAACAACGTGATGACTGAACACTGTGATCCTGGACTGCAAAACCGGACAAGGCATTTTCAATCAACCCTAACAACGACGAAGCCGCGTGTATTTCAAGTCGCGGAACAGACAGCTCTCCTGTTACCGAAACCCTGGACTCAGAACACACGAGATAAACAATTAACTTTGCCCATAACAACCTTCGTGTAAACTACCGCTCCACAACTGTCCCGCCCGGCATTGTAAATCCCAGTCGGTCAGACGAACCATCCAATAATTAGTATTCCCAATAAAACCATAAATCACCACCGGCACAACCCTCGACTCCTGAAAGGCCCAAATGACCTCCGGGATAAGGAAACGTTGGTCAGCAGAAAAAACTCCTGCCCCCACTCTAACATAACCATGAACAAAATAGCATAACCTCCATTGTTCACGAGATATACAGCATCTAGCTACTTACTAAAACAACAAAAATAAGTTTTTACATTACCTTCTACTGGATTTATGCAAAAAAGTGAAAGTAATATAAACTTACTTTGCATATTTTTCATCGTTCACGAGATATACAGCGTCTAGTTTCTTGCTAAACTAACAAAAATAAGTTTTTGCGTCTCCTTCACCTGGAATTATCAAAAGAAATCAAGTAACATGAAGTTCGCAAGTACATCTCCTATCGCTAACGAGATAAAGAGCATCTAGTTTCTTGATAAACAAACAAAAATAAGTTTTTACATTACCTTCGCCGGGATTTTGGCAAAAGAAATCACAGTAACATGAAGTTCGCATGTAAATCTCCTATCGCTCACGAGATAAACAACATCTAGTTTCTTGCTAAACAAACAAAAATAAGTTTTTGCGTCTCCTTCTCCTGGAATTATGAAAAGAAATCAAAGTAACATGAAGTTCGCATGTACATCTCCCATCGCTCACGAGATATACAGCGTCTAGTTTCTTGCTAAACTAACAAAAATAAGTTTTTGCGTCTCCTCTACTGGAATTATACAAAAGAAGTCTAAGTAGGATGAAGTTTGCATGTACATCTCCATCGCTCACGAGATATAAAGCGTCTAGTCAGAAATCTGCAGCTGTTGGAAAAAAATGTAACAAGTTTATTGAAAGAAGCTGCTCACAAAATAACAAAATGGAAAAATACTATAAATAACAAAATTAAATAAAAAACAAGAAATAAGATAAAATTAAGAAACAAACTGTCCAGGGAACATCAAACAGAAAAATTAAGAATAATCTCAAAAGAAACATAAAAGCAACAATTTACGATTTTCGACAAAATGAGACGAGAATACGACCGAAAAACTCGAATCCCTTCGCGCCAGAAAATTATCGGCAGAAATAATTGCGTGGTTCGACTACAAAAAGGGAAGTTTACCCCTCCAAAATGACCGTTGAATTTACCAACCTACTTCTAAAGTTTCTAGTGTTATTTACATTTAAAGATAATTTAATATATACTATTGTATATGTTAAAAATTTCTTTAATTTATGTATTGTGTTACATATACAGTAATATTTTAATTTTTTACTTTATTTTTTTAAATTGAACCACGTGAGACGTGAAATACTTTATTATTATAGAGGCTTTGAAGGTCATTAATATTATGAAAGGTTGCTAAAATATGTAAAATGAAATATTTTAATTACGGCTACAGTTCGATCGATAGAGAAGAAACAACGTACAGCATCGGGCAAAGTCTTATTTTTCGACTCAAAGCTAGTCAATAGATGGCATACTGGCTAGCACTTGCGGATATCTTAGGTGAAAAAGTTCATTCGCTCAAGATATGTCTCGTAAGGTGTTATGATTGCACTTGATATTAGAAGAAGCGTTGTAAAAATGTTGCCCAAAGTACCAATATTGTGCCATTGTGTGGGACTTTATCACATTGAGGAGAAATATTAAATTTTTGGCAAATGCAACAAAACTTTTTTTAACCTAAAAAATTCCAAATGTTAAAATACCAACAAATAAAAGTTAATGGTCTATTTGATATTTGAGGTTATTAACACCAACAAATTTTCTGTATTATTCTTTAAATTAGGCAAATTTTAGAAACGACAAATCTTGCAGGTTATGTAAAAACAAATCAAAACTGTGAGATACAAAAGGCAGGGACTACTTTACAAGGTAAATTTAAATAAACAAAATAAAATAAACGCGATAAAAAACATAATAAATAATATGTAAAATGCTTAACGAGAAAAAAGGTGTTAATAAGTCAAATAAAATTATTAGAAAGAAATAACGAGAATAGCGTAAAACCATAAATGAAACTTTCGACAGCGGTGTGGCGAATTAGAGAGAGGTGAATTAAACTAATGTTCCTTATGACGTCTGCTTTCGAATGAGGTATCACATGACATATGTTATGTGATGGAAAAAAGTATGACCTCACCGTTAACCCCTTGACCTTTAGCCGATTTGGCTGAAATTCAATAGCGAAGAAGGTATTGACCTAGGATATATGTATGCCAAGTTTGAAGTGAATCCGATGATTATAACGGAAGTTATTGTGTCTCCAGACAGACACCATGTTAAAATCGTTAACTTTCGCCTATAGCGTTCCGTTGTCGAAAGTTAATAAGGTTAAGAGTATAGGGTATATCGAGAATCAAGATATAACAAATGGTTCTAAATTAAATGGTTGATTTAGTATTATTTTGCTTACCATACTGAAATAAAATTTAAAACAAACTTGACAAATTGACAAATTGACAACCGTTTTAGAAAAGCAGATCAAAATGTATTTTAAGTAGCAAATATTTTGTTAAAGAAATTGATATTATTTTTACTCTTTGCAGCTCAACGAATATTAGGATTAGCTCACACAATAGAGAAAATACCGCGGTACTACAGACAGAATTTTATTGCCTATAGCAAAAAGTTAATTTTTTAATGGCATTTTTAACTACTTAAGGCTAATATGCCCCCATTTGTTCGGCCCGCGCATAGATGCATAGTGGTCGTGTGCTCGCCAATTTTGCTAAGAGTGATACAAGCGCTATCAATATGTTTGCCCTTCAAGTCAGTGATATTATTTTAATATTTACATTTCACTTTGCATACAACTTAATTATTTTTTACAAGGAATAATGGCTTTCAATTAAACAACTAATTATTTCATGGAACAAACATAACAACAGCAAATACCATACCAATTTTGTACATGTCCGAACAATTATATCCTACACATAATCAAGTAGAACAATTTCCAACCTATTTATATTTGTAACCTATGACAAAATTCTAACCGATAAATCAGTTCCCCACTTACATGAAGCAATTGTACTCCAACTTGCAAACCAGCGACTGGCAAACTGAATCCAGCAAGAAGCGTCATCAATGTCCTGAAAAAAAAACGAAACGCAACTAAGAAGAATCAGTACTGGCTCGGAAAACAATAGAAACCAGCAATAAATTTGATTCATTATCTGAAGATGTTGACATAGCACAAGAACAAAATTAATCCATTGTCAAGAACCAGCTACCACATCTAATTGTCATGGCAAAAATCAAAAATATACCACCATTAACAACACTTCTAGATGAGATAGTTAAAGACAACTATAATTTAAAAGACCGAGATAATAAACACATTAAAATACAAAGCAAAACAAAAAATACACAATTCCATACATATAAACCTAAAAAAGGCAAAATATTTAAAGTAATCATTAAAAATATACACTATTCAACAGGTAGGACCGAAATCAACCAAGGATTACGATAGCCACGAAATATTAAACATGAACTATAAAAAAAACAGCTCCATTGTTTGTAGTGTGTCAAAGCAATACAATAACAATAAATAAATTTATAAAACAAAAATATTATTGAACACAAGTGTTGAGTAAATCTTCTACATGCCAAACGAACCACTAACAGCATAATTCCAGATGTGTCAAACTTATACATTTTCATCCCACATGAGAGTGCCCGAGAACAGTCAAAGATGATAAAGTTTTATGTGTGAATTTTAACACTAGCCACCCCGCTAATTACTGCGGTTGCTTAGTCCACAAACATTTACAAAGAAAACTACACACACGACTAAGAAAAGATTATAAAAATTGTATAAAAAGCCATATCTCCAATTTGAAACAACACCAGGGATATCATACTCAAATAATGCGGAACACCAGATACTACCAACTTCAGATAACCCCCGAGAACACAATACAATACCAAGCAATCTGACAAAATCAACAAACTATGATATGCAAGGGATTAAGGCTATGATGAAAAGTCTTATTACACAAATGGAAACTATCATAAATCTCTTTAGAACGTTAATTGGTAAATCAATAATGGCACAATTAAACAAATTTATAGCTTGAACGTCAATGGGTTGGGCCAACATGCCCAAGAAATCAAAATATTTTGAAACCTACAAAGTAGATATCCTATTTATACCTAAGACTTATGTCAACACTAAAACTATATTAAATTTTTACATTACAATATTTATATAACAAATATCTGTAATTATCCGAAATAATATCAAGCATTACAAACTCGAAAAATATCAAAAGAGCACCTCCAAGCCAAAATGTTATAACAGAAAATTCAACCATTTACAATCAGTAGATTTACTGCTCAGATAAACATTTAATCACTCTAGCAGGTTGCACTCATTTCTTTAAGACCCTGGGCAATATATTTATAAGAGTAGGGGACTACAACGCAAAACATAAACATTGGAGCTTCCGCTTAACAAGAACTGACAAACGTAGATTATAGACCGCTATTCAAGAAAACAGTCTCACTAACATGTCTAGCGAAAACCCATCTACTGTTTCACAGACCGTCGAAGAATCCCGGATCTTTCGGTATCAGATTTCGGTATCATTAAGGTCTTAAACATATCTCAGTGTACCATCGCTTTCTCATTCGAACTAACCGCAGATAATTTGGCCATGACAATAACTGCATATTTCCACATAATTAAAATCCAACAACAATTTTCACTTCATAACAAACGCACAAATTGGAAATACTTTCAAAACAGACTGGAGTACTTAGTAGATCTATACGTTTCACGACAAATAAAGCATGATATAGAACGAGCAGTAGTCTCACTCACAAAATTCGTTCAACAGCTAGCATGGGAAGCTACTTCCGAACTGATAACTACCTTACAAATTTAAAACATTCCTATCGTTATAAAAGATAAAATAGCTAAAAAACGCCGTCTCAAAAAAAGGTTGGAAACTTACCAAGTTAAACCTAGATAAGCAAGCCGTGAATAGGACTGACAAACAATTTAAAAAACTTCTTTGCAAACATACAAACAAGGAATACAAAACTACCTAGGAAACCTCAATGCATACAAATGAACAGACTACTCGCTATGGAAAGCAGTATAAAAATTAAAACAAGTACTTACGTGGAACTTTGGTTCCACAGATGTCCGGGGCTTCTATACATAAACAAAAATTTGCGGCCACTTCCGGTCAAACCGGTCTCAAGATTTTCCGATCAGGCTGATTTTTGGCGTTTGGACTTGACTTATGGTCGTTAGTTGAATACTGAAAACGTTATGCCTATCACAAATCAAAAATTATAAGGCGTGACAGATGTCAGAAATGACAGAAATAATAGCTGGTCTCCAGCTTGGAAGGAGAGACAGGCAGACGACATTACTCTCTACTTAAGGCTTATTATTTTAATGTGTAGAAGCCTAAAAACCAACCTTGCAAATACCCCTTGTTGAAAAGGAAAATAGCAACTGGGTTAGAAGCAACAAAAAAAATACGAATGCTTTTGCCGAACATTTTACCAAAGTCTTTACATCTTTCCCATGTCAACTCTCAGACCAAGACAGAAATCATTGCATTCTTAGACTTACTATTTCAAAATAGTCTATTCCTCAAACCTTTATCCATCAAAGAGGTAAAAAAATAAATAAGGTTAACACAAACAAAGTTTTAGGTTACGATCTAATTACTGGGGCTCTCGTCAAGTGTTTACCACAAAAAATTATACAAGCTCTTACACACCTGTATAATGCAATTCTTACAACTCGAAACTTTCCAAGACAATGGAAAACAGCACAAATCATTATGCTACCGAAACCAGGTAAACCACTAGAAGAAATAACTTCGTACAGGCAAGAATTAATTTTTAAACATAAATTTGGCTTCCGAATTCAGCACGGCACCATCGAGCAGATGCACAGAGTAGTCAACAAAATATACAGAGATTAAAACGGTAGTGTTCTGCTGTGTTTTTCGATGCACAGCAAGCATTTGAGAGGGTAGGGCATCAAGGCTTATAGTACAAACTAAAAATATACTTACCATATCAGGCACATGAACTCTTAAGGTCTTATGTATCAAATGTGAGAGTCTTGGTAAAATGCAAAGACGAAACCACAACTCTTCAACCCATCTCGTCAAATGTTCCACAGGCAGTGCTCTAGTTCTTATATTATATTTATTATATACAGCCGACTTACTTATATCTCGTCTAACATCAGCTATATGCAGATGATATGGCCATTTTAGCCTTTCGCGCAAATCCACAAGCTGCACTGAAGCATCTCCAAGCTCACCTCAATAAAATTCAACACTAGAGTAGGAAATGGAAAATTAGAATAAACGAATCCAAGTCCCACCATGTTACTTTCACTATGAAGAGCGACAGTTGTCCATCAGTAACTTTAAACGGACACCAGCTCACCTACACCGAGTGAGCCAAATACATGCGACTGCATTTTGATAGGAGACTAACTTGAAAGACCTATATATTTAATAAGAGGGAACAATGTGAACTACAACTTTGTAAATTATATTTGCTAATCGGAAGAAAATCCACACTATAACTGAAAAATAAGCTATAAATCTATATAATAGTCCTAAACCTAAATGGACCTATGGAATTTTCTTATGGGGAACTGCAGCTACACCAAAATTTAAAAATCCTATAAAAATTACAAAATAAAACGCTACGAACAATCATTAGCATACCGTGGCACGTTCCTAATAGAGTGATTTTAAGTGGCTTGCATGTATCCACAGATTCAATATTACAGCACACGATGTGAAGTTAGACGTATTGGCTAACCCAAATGATTCTGTGCATCAACTAATGGATGATAATAAGGAGGAACCAAAAAGCTTAAAAAAGTTTAAACCACCCGATACAATTCGCTGTAACCCTACCTGATATGACTAATTGTTATCAGCAGTGATACTGCATTTATACTTTAATCCTTATAAAGTACTTATTTCCCAATTCTATAGGGCAGATTGTATAATAATTGGAGATGTTATGTTGGATATGTATAATATTGGATATATTAAAAATCGGATATATTAAAAAAATGTTCCTAAATATTATTACTTTCATATAAAGGAAACGAACCACAGATGTATTAAAAATAAGTCTGCTTATATATGGAAACATAATTTTCTGACAGCTAAGCAGAACATTATATTTAGCACAGAATTAATTTCTTCTAAACATTAAAATACAAAAGTTTATAATCGAATTTTTCATATGTTTATCATTTGTATATAACATTCAATTTTATAAAATATTAGAGAAAGGATAATTTGATGTACCTAAAGGAGACTTAGCAAAATTGATTACATTTATTGATGCAATTTATAATGCAAATTGTTAAATTTTCGTGGCAATTATTTATTGAATATTATTATTATTATTATTAATACTTTTATTATTATTATATTAACATGAAGTTAGTTTGCGTCAGTTAAGATCATCCAGGAATAAGATATGACCAGCAACTTTATTTTATATTGTCGAAAAACTGACTCTAAGATAATTACCTACAGAAATTAGATGTGTCGAAAAAGTTACAAAAATTAAAGTTCGGCTAAATGCAGGATAATACATTAAAAGTAAGAATTGCTTATCCGAAACTAGAACGTATTAGCAATGTACATTGTATTTGTTCTGTATGCCTATACAAAGTAATACGTTATTGGTGTAAAAAGTATAGGTATTTGAAAATTTATATAATATCTCGGCCACCTAAAACGTTGAAATTCGTTTATTATTGTAATCTGCTATTGTAACAATGTTGGTGGTGAAGGGATACCGACTAGAACCAGGAAATCACTTGATTAAAAGGAAGACATGCATTCCTAACATACTTAACTTTTACAAGACAATCATAGAAAACTTGAATTGATTTGTTTTTACAGAAACCGCAGGATTCGTTGTTTCCAAAGGAGTTGTCTATAATTGAAGGCGCCACCTCTCTTTTCTAGAGGACAACTTTAACATCATGAAATATAATCTTATACTAAAGGATTGTATTCATATAAAAATTTTAATTTAAGTTAACGGGAAAATAGTAAAAAATTTCGATACCTTTAACATGGGGTTCTATTGGAAAACTGCGTTATTTGCTCTATTTTAAAAACCATGAGGTGATGGTTTAGTGATATCTTATATTAAAGGGCACTAAGAACATTTCTGTACGTGTATGGCACGTTTTTTCCAAAAAAAGAATATTATACAGTTTTTGATTTATATCTCACAAAAAAGGTCATACTTACAGAAGTTATATTTTTCCTGAACCATCATTTAATTTTCTTTCTTTAACATCTGTTTCAGATATATCACATGACTTTCATTTTTCACCATTTTTGACAGATTTTGGACATTTTAACAATGTTTGCAATTTTTTACAGGATCAGTGCCAGAAATATTTTTGTTATACTCATTGATACCCACAAGTTAAAATAAAAATTTTTTGGGGGGCAAATTTTTGAATAAATTTAAAAATCCCGTAGGGAATATCTAACAATAGTGGTGCGCTTAATTTTCGTGTAAGAACTTTTCCCTATGCTGCCGTACTTTTCAATTTTTGCTGAGCATAATAAAATATCATACAAGCCTACGAGTATATAGAGCTGGTTGATATTCTAAAAACTATATATCTAGAATTTCTAAAATTTAAATTTTTTTTCTATAAAAACAACTGCTCATTGTAATAAAGACTTGGACCACGTGGCAAAGCGTCAAAACCTGAAGTGGTGTTCCAAACACAGCAAAAAAAATGTCGAAATTCACAAAATGCTCAACTACGAAAGATGGTGGAGATCAAAGTTGATATAATTGTTGGAACTTTTTGATTTCATTATTTTTGAAGCTCATTAATGCTCAAAATTGCAAAGGGTGTGTGGGGTTACAGAGGGTGTGCGCTGCGATATCTTGGTTCTCTGAAACAAACAATGAAATATGTGCGAGAAACAGCCAGACTTCAAGCACTTGTGTCTGAAAGTGCATATATGGCAAATAATATAGTTCGTTGCCTTGATCATTTGACCCAAGAAAATAATGTCAATAAAGAAGCGCTTAAATTAATTGAATGTGATCAAATCGTTCAAAACTTTTTCAATAATTTTAAAGATGAACACTTGAAATTCTTAATAGAATTGACTCGCGAATCGTTCAACACATTAGTGTCTTTAATGCCAGAAAAGCATCACGGTCGCTCAGTCTCTCTTGAAAATAACATTTTTTTAAATTGGATATGAACCAGTTTGTCTCACCGAAAGATCGCTGCCTATTTTCAAATATTTTGCCAAAAAGTCAATAATTACATCATAAATCTTTGCAAAACGTTGACTATAAAATTAGTTCTTAAATACTTAGGTTTGGAACACTGTCGAATTTTATCACACCAATAGCAAAAGAGCTGTATCGAGGAAGCGATGGACTGTCCTCGATTGTGGTGATTGACACAACTTATGTGTACACTCAGAAGAGCAACCATCAGCAGTTTCAAAGGGACTCATACAGCTGTTATAAACACAAAAATCTTAGTAAGCCTTTTCTCATTGTTGGCACAGACGATACATAATATTTGATATTTTTTAAAAATACATTTAAAAGCAATTCTAAGGATGCTGACGTAATGAGTGAAATAATAAATCATCAATATTTCAATAATCCCTTCAAAAGCAAAGATGTTTTTGTTGTTGGTCGTAGATTTAATAGATGTGTTCCTTTGATGGAACAAAAAGGATTCACAGTAAAAATGTCAACAATAAAAGAAAAGAGAAAACTGCTAACTACGCTTGAGCTAAATAATTCCTGATATGCAACAAGAATTAAATATATTGTTGAAGTCATCAATAGCCGTTTAAAAAAATGTCTTCAAAGTGTTTACGTAAGTGTAGGACATAAAGTCTTTCTATTATATGGTGACTGATCTGCGAAAAAATGTCCCCTGCCAAAAACCTCGATCCCTTCCTGTAAAAATTTTAACCCCCTTATTCTTTACGGCAAAAAAGGCAATAAACAATTTTCCCTCTTAGGGGTAACTAAAAAAGGGCCAAAACCTTTTTACTTTTTAAAAACCCTAAATCCCTTTCAAAAAAATTTTCCTTTTTCTAAAATAAAATAAAATTGAAAACCTTCATTTTTTTTAAAAAATAAATTTCCTTAAAAAACATCCTAAATAGGGTTTTTTTTAAAAATTTTTAAAATTTAAAAAGGGTTTTTTAAAAAATTAATTTTTTTAAGCTTTAAATAAAAAATAAAAAATTAAAGTTAATTTTTTGAAGTTTGGTTTTATAATTTTCAAAAAATCGGGTTTGCCAAAAATTTTTTCTTTTTAAAACTTAAAAATTTTTTTTTTTTCTTTTTTCTTTTTTTCTTAAACTTCTAACCCCTTTCCCTTTTTCCTTAATTGAAAACCCCTTTAACTTTAATTATTTTATTTTAAAATTTTTTTTCTTTAAAAAACCCTTTTTGAAAAAAAAAAAAATTTTAGAATGCAAAATTTGAAAAAAAAACTTTTTTTTTAAAAAAAAAGAAAAGAACGGAAAGGGAATAAAACTTTTTTTTAAAAAAAACACTTTCGATTTGAAACAAATTTGGGGAAAAAATTTTTTAAAAAAAAATTTAATAAAATAAAATTCGGGATGCAATGAAGGCGAAAATTTTGCATTAATTAACTTTGAAATTTTCCTAGGGGGTTTGATACCTAAGGGTTAAATTTTCAAAAAAAGAAAAGGGTTTTTTTAAAATTAAACCTTGATTTTTGAAAATTTAAAAAATTTAAGAAATTTTTAAAAATTTTCCTTGGGGAATCTGGTAATACCCTAGAATAAGTTTTGTTTTAATTAAAATAGTTTTTTGTTTTTTCCCTTTTTCCCAAAAAATTTTTTTTTCTTTTAATTTTTTTTTTTATTAAAAATTCAATTTAAATATATATATTCCATATTTCAATATTTGTTTATATTTTCATATTTTTTCTAAATTAAACAGTTTATGAACATTATAAGCGTCTCTTTTTCAATTATTTAGGCCCATAGTGAAAATGTCCAAAAATGGTGAAAAATGATCGTGATTTATCTAAAACAGTTGTTAAAGAAAGACAATTAAATAATGGTTTAGGATAAGTATAATTTTTATTAATATGACCTTTTTTGTGAGATGCAGGCCAAAAACTGTAAAATAATCTTTTCTTTTGGCATAACGACGATTTTTTCGTTAGTATATACAGATGTGTCGTACATGTACAGAAAGATCTCTTAATGCCCTTTAATATAAGATATCATTAAGTCATCCTCTCTTTATCGTTTTTATCATTTTCTCCATAGAACCCCATGTTCAAAGTACAACAATTTTTTACAATTTTCCCGATATCTTAGGTTAAAATTTTTATGGTATAAATAAAGTACCTATTATATTGCATGATGTTAAAATTGTCCTCTAGTATAGAAATATAGCTCCTTCAATTATACAGCTCAACAATTTTGAACTTATTTCTAGGTTTCTATATGAAGGTAAGTGATTCTAATGGAAAACTATATGCTGAATCCAGATTTGTTCAGTTTTTTCCTATTACGTACAATTTTTGAGAAATTGGCAAGTTTATCACTTATCAAATTTGGTAAATCACAATAAAGTGAAGTACTGATTTTAGTATACTTGCCTTACTGCGCGGACTTCTTGGCTCTCTTTTGTTTTATATAATGTTGCTGACCCTTGTCTCCTTGTCTAGTACATTCTATTGCTGTAGTCGTGATTCCAGCAGCTCAGCTTGACTTTTGGGTAAATTAAAGTATCTAACCAGGTCGTTTAACTCCTCTTGTGAGATTATATGGGGTTTATTAACGTTTCAATGATTGAAATAATTGTTTTTGTATTTACAATGTACCTCTCTTTCTTGTTATTCGTCATCATGTTCTAAAATATATAATTTAGGAGGAACAGGAACATGAAGACCTGGACGATGTGCAATGGACCGTATAGGAGAAGGTAAATTGGGATAAACGATTGATATCTTGTTTTTTGCGGACAAACCTATCATTTTAGTGACACAAAAATAACAACTCTTTAAATTATCCTGCTGTTCCCTCCAAATCAGTGACAGAGCAAAAAGCATAGATGAACGAGAACCTTTAAGCCATTGGCGCAACCTGATTGCACATAAAACTTAGCAAATATCAGGTGTCCATTTCTTGTCTTGATGACAAGCACGGCACCCAAAATACAGGTTATTAGCTGTTTTATACATATATTGATGCTTATCAGTGATCTCGTCACTTATGTAATGGCCCCTTTGTCATAATTTAAAAAATAATAGAGAAGATTTATTTGTGTAAATAACTTTAAATATACAACAGATTTTAAATTCATTCATATCCACCCTATATGCCCGATGTAGCTTTCTTAAATTTCGATGTTTTCGATATTCAAAACTTTTTTTAGTCAAACGAAATGGTGATAAGCAAAGTACTTTGAGGCTTGAAGAAACACTTCTGTAAAAGAATCGTTAACGTGGAGACACATTGAACTTTTAAGGTACTATGCCGAAAAATAAAAAACAAACGAGACCAATAATTAATTACGCTATCCATCTCTCAAGTGTGAGTATCACATGAGTTATGCTATATGTAAAACGTGTAACATGTTTTTCTTTATATTATCATAATTTTGTAATAACAACAGTATTTTTAAAAATGTATTATAAATAATTCGCTATATTAAAAGGAGTAAAAATAAGTCTCCGTCGTTTTTATCAAAAATTGAGCATTTATTGTGAAAGAACGGAACCTTATGTTTTATTCAAAGTATTGTCCATCGCTAGCCACTAGTTTTTCCCTTCTTTCTGGCAGCATACGAATACCGCGTGGAAAGAACATTTCATATTTTGAGGTTTTGACGGATGAATACGGGGGGTAAGATAAAACTTCCTAATTGAATGTTTCCAAGTCGGTTTTGACCGGCACCGCAACATGTGGACGAGCATTATCATGCAGTAGAATAATTTTGTTGTGTCCGGAGTAGTAGTGGGCGCTTTTTTCCTTGACTGCTCGTGTCAGTCTCATTAACTGTATTCAATAGGGAGCCCCAGTAATGGTTTCGTTCGGTTTGAGCAACTCATAATACACGACGCCAAGTGATTACACCAAATACACAACATGAGTTTTTTTCCATGAATATTCTACGTAGTCCCCATCATTTTCTTTTCTTTTGGTTATCGTAGTGGGTCCATTTTTTTATTATCAGTGACTATACAATGCAAAAAACTCTTTCATTTATGCTTGGCAAGCAGCATCTTACATGTGCATAATCGGCGTTCAACGTTTCTTGACTTCAGTTCATACCGAACCCAATTTCCTTCTCTTTGAATAATTTCCAATGATTTTAAACGATGTGAAATTGCTTGTTGAGTCACTCCTAATGTAAGTACAAGTTCTTCTTGCGTTTGGCAGGAATCTTCCTCTAATACTCCTTTCAATTCCGCGTCTTCGCACACATTTGGCCTTCCGCTACATTCTTTGCCTTCGACGTCAAACTCACTGTTCTTAAAGTTATGAAACCACTCACGACAACTTCTCTCACTTAAACCAGCCTTACCATATGCTTCTACAATCAGTCTGTGCGCCTCAGCTGCATATTTCTTCAAATTAATGAAATAAATCAAAAATTCCTGCAACTGACGCTGATTCGACTCAAAACTTGACATTGAGATGATGATGTGATGCTGATACAAAATCACTAATATTTTAAGGTTATGGTATTGCCAAATGTCCAACCTTACGATACGATGTCTTACATCTGATAATTTTAGCCATAATTTACTGGTAGGGACATCTTTTATCAAATTCGAAGACTTATTTGTACTACCTTTAAATAACTCACACAATCCGTTAGGATTTACACTGGTGCAGGTATTACAACCCAGTGTTACCACCAAAAAACATGTCATACATAAGCAAACAAAATTATTAGATTTTTACCAGAAAGGTAATTTTAATCAATAAACTAAATCCTATTTAAAAAGCAATCACTACGGAGTTTAACATAAATGAAAACCATATAGTCATTAATTTACAGTGCCATGAATATGTCTCTGAGCATGCACCGAAGGCATCGGGGTGGTATGGCGAAGCTAGATGTCATTTATAGTGTACTGATGCCCCCTGCTAAAGAGTTTCCCCCTACTCCTTTTTTGACAAGGTAAGCGAGGGTTTGGGGCGGTATGTATAAAACCAGGACTGCGTTTTCAGATTTCGTTAAGTGCACCTTGTTGTAATATTACCGAAAATAAAAGTAAAATTACAACCAAGTCTCAGTCTCGTTCGTCACGCACGTGTTATTCACTTCGACATATTTCCATTTTGAATTAAATTATTTTCACTCTATCATTTATATTCAAATCTTTTGATCAAAAATTCAATTATTATTGCTCCAACACACTATGTAATTCTGATAGGTACGTAAGATTATTACATTAAAGAAAGACATAAACATGTTCGGATAGGTTTAAACTATGTTTAAATAACTTAGTTCACGGGATGAACCGCATCTATTTTGGGTAAATTCTCGACGTTTCGGCATCGAAGCCGAAAGTAGACGCGATTCATCACACACACACACACACACACACACACACAAAATATATATATATATATATATATATATATATATATATATATATATAATATATATATATATATATATATATATATATATATATATATATATATATATATATATATATATATATATATATATATATATATATATAATTTTCTCACTAAATATCCTGCTATCAAATCCTACTTCCACATCTGAGCAATGCATGGCGTACATTGGATGCGCATTATGTAGTAAATGAAAAAATATAAAAGGTGAATTTTCGGCGCCTCAACTCTGAAACATATTAGCTAAAGGAGATATCTCGGGAGAAAACAAAAAGAAGGCATGAGAAAATCACATTATTATTTTTCCAATATAAAAGTCACATAACACACACAGAGAAAATTATCTTCAGTCCTCGGTGGGTTTTGAATAACCAGGCTGTTAAGAATACTCAGGAGGAAAAAAATTAAAGAAAAATAAAAATAAAAACATAAAACCCGAAGGCCCTTTTCGAATCCGGAAAACACACGTATGGAAGTGAAAATACCCGGGATCAGTGTGTTGAGTACGTGTGAAACTAAATTACAATAAAATATAGCAGAATGAAGATTCCTTCTACTTTTCGGTAAGCAACGGTAATCAACATAGAAACAAAATAAGAATAATATTCGAGAATAAAATGAGCATAATCAGTTACAAATTTTATTCCTTTGTTACAAAAAATCCGTTGAACATAAATATAATGCAAATATATGTTCCAATAGCAGAAACATCTGAAAAAGTTCCTAAATAGGTGATATACTGAAATTGAAGACCTACACAAATTAATAAAATTACTATAATTGTGGGAGCTCTAAATGCAAAGGTATTGAAGATGTAGCAGAAGACTCGACTTAGAGACAAAAATAAACGGTGTGAACATACGCTTTAATTCTGTCAAATACATTTATTTATAATACGTGGTTGAGGCTCCATTTTAGACGTCTATGTATTGGGACATCATCACAGAATCATATTATACATAATTAAATAGATGATATACTTGTTAATCCTGTCTTAGGAATTACTATTAAAAGCACAAAAAAAATACTCGGGGGCCAACATAAGGTCAAGTCACGTCCAGGTCATAGCTTACGTGCACTCAAGACTCAAAATTTTAAAGAAAAAAAAACGACAATCACCCATAGATGTTAAACAATTCAAGAAAGTAGAGAAAAATTACTAGCTTGAGAGTTAGAAAAATTAAAATTGAATCCTTAAAAGCTAAAAATAAAACTATGAAAATATTAGAACATATGAAGGTTTAGAAACACAATAGTTAAGGTAACATAAGTAAATCTAAGCAAGTTAAATATAGAAAGGAAGAAATAAGGTTCAATTACTTAAGTAACCTTAGAACTAGTTAATGAAAAGAAAGCAAAATGAATAAATTAGACCAAGAAAAAATTGAACAATACATTTCACGCAGTATGACCGATTTTAATGGTAAGCTTCATTTGTTTCGTAGACTTTGAGAAAGTGTTCGAAACAATAGATAAGAAAGACATTCTAATAATACAAAACCTCTATTGAGTAGCAAAAGGTTGTGATGAATTTGGCAGAGCGCTAACCTTTGTTATAAGATGCACCGGAAGAAAAGGAAAAAAGACATAGCCGTCTGATAATTTTTCTGGTCAATTGTTCGACTAACTCGCATAATTGCTGTAATAAATAAATAGACTTGTTAGTTTTTGTTTTCTTTTGAGAACATGTAAGTTATTTTGAGATAAAAAGTTAAATAAAACATTTTTCCAAGCGCGTCTAGAATCTTTCGAGTAGGTATATTTCGTAATGTAACGATTTCTTGTAATTTAATTCAGAATTAACTATGAGTTACGTCTAGATATTAAAATACTACTATTATTGTCTAAAAAGTCCTATCTGCCATGATTTAGTAAGAGAATATTACGGCATCCTACACTTTAATACATGTTAATCATTATATACAAATTTGTGTCATTATTTCTTGTCTTGCGATTATCCCTTTGCCTCTTGTATTATGATTCCTTCTGCTCCAGTATTACCACTATCGCTTCCTCTCATATTTGTTTTATGTCATCGCCTTTTGCTCATGGGTATTATCTACATTTCATATACTTTTTTCACTTGTCGATTTTGCTTAACCGGTTAGGTTGTCCTAGTGAATTCACCTGATTTTCAGTTTTCCAATTTTTTCCATAAATCATTCACGAAAGCACATTTCGAGATGTTCATCCCTTTCATATTCTTATGCTCCATGTAAAGTCCTCTCTGATCTATTGTTCGGCTTCTTTCATGATACTGTCCATTACAATCACGCGCGTGCGCGCACACGCACACACACATACATAGATATAAGGGTCATATTAAAATGATTCGATAGATTTGTCTGGGCAGCACATAAAACGAGAAGAAAATCTCTCATAGCTCCAAAACTGACAGAAACCTTCCGTAATGTTTTCCGGGTGAGCTCTTGCCACTAGCATCTATTATTATGAAACGGAATACTTGGATAATGCGGTTGGCTACTACTAGAAACATACCGATAGTTACAAGAAGACAAATTAGGCATTTTGAACATAGTTTTCTTTTTATTTTCTTCGTTAAAATTACATCTGTTTAGTAAATAGGGTTAACATGCACGACAACGATATAGAAATCGACGAAAAAAAATAATGTATTACCTACATTTGTCTTGTATGGTACTTATTGTTAGTTATTTTATTGCATCTTATATATTTTCGTTCGTTGTATATTTTACATAATAAATAAAAATAAATAACATTAGTTTTGTAAAATCTTAAAAGGCACTCGAGAAAAGCTGATAATTTCTCTGAGGTGTTATACCAGTTTTGGTTTAGAAATATATGAATTAGTCGTAGTTACAGACTCTTGACGAATATTCTGCAATAGTACGAGCATAACCTGAGTGTCTTAATTCACCAATCTTTTTGAATATAAATATGTATAAGCCGCTTACATTTAATTTACTTATTTACTTCTTTTGTATTTTAAGCTTAACTGCAAATTTAATTAGCAAAATAGTGAAGCTAACGGCGTATAGTTTTAATACCGGAATTAAGACATAATACAATATAAAAAATCCAAAGGTCAGTATAAATATTGTATGTCGCAAAATAGATACCGGTAGTGCCATATCTTTTTTAGAGATTGATATTATGAACTCTTGCTTCCTAGTTTTGGGGATGACCCTGTGTCGCATGTCTTTTCGAATATTTCTGTTAAGAGATCAATTCCAGTGTTTTCCGTGATTTCTGTCATCTCGGAACTTATATTACGTTGACCTACTAGCTTTACGTTTTTAATTTTTTCAACTGACGCAACTGTCTTGTACTTTGTTACCGTCTCCGACACTTTTTGCTCTTGTTCTTTCACTATTTTCTGTTCAAATCTTTTTTTTATTTTCCTGTTTACTTCTCGTAGGGTCTAGTAGTTCTTAAAAATACTTCTCTGTTAATATTCGTCAGTTTTTATCGTTTACAAATATATAACTTCTCCGTTTCTCTGTCCTATAAAATAATTTTCGGTTTTCTTTGTTTTTCACTTCCCTCTGTTTTTCAAAATCCCCCTATATTTTTGTTTTGCTGTCATTGCCATTTCCTTCATGATTTTCACCTTTTCTCTTTGGATGTTTTATACGCTTGTTTTGTTTTCTTATTTACGTATTTTTTATACTTCTTTTTCTTTAAATTTACCTGTTTTATTTTTGTCCTCCCAAACCCACAATGCTGTTTGTTTGATACTTGTTTTTATCATTTTTACTCCGCATATTGTACGTGCTGAGTTTGTTTTTAAACTTTTGCCAGCTTTGATTTACACTAACCTTTTGTATTTTGTTTTCACTTTTTGCAGCCTCCATTTGAATTTGATTTATTGCTATTTCTTTGTGTTTAAGTTTGTGCTTTATTATTGTTAAATATGTTATTTTGATTTGGCCTGGATATCTTTAATTAATATTTGAATATGTGTTAGCTCTTTCACATTTCGTACTATTAGATAGTAGTCGCTATATATCGCTGCCCTTTTTGACTCATCAATCATACATTTTTCGGCTTCGGTTTGCTTTTTCTAGTATTGCATATTCTATAATTGACTTTTGTTGTTTACCTTTAACCCTCCTTGTAAACCTGTGAATGTCTTTATGTGCAAAGAACGTATTACAAATTATCAATTGCTATTTGATACAAAATTTTATTAATCTATCCCCGTTGTTGTTTGTATTTCTACTCCTGCATACTTAAGACTTCATGAAACTGTTGGTTTTTTAACTTTGCTGTTAAAGTATTCTATTAAAATCACTTCTTCTGTACTATCTTCTGTTGTTTTTGTTCATTTTTCCCAGTTTATTTTTGGTTTCCGTTTTTTGAATTTTTGTCTGAGCTATAAACTAACATATATCTTCTAACTGATAAAGAACAAAACTCTATCCGTTGTAGCTTCATTACTGTTTTATTAATATATGTTGTATTTCTTAATTTCTGCAATCATTTTTGCTTATTATGTATAAAATTCAAGCCTTTGCTCTTTGTTCTTTGGTAACTCCCTAATATATGAGTAAATTTCCCTCTTATACTTTTGTTTCTCTCTGCCCCTCCTTTTTAGTTTTAGTTATTGCTTGTATGTCTAGGGTTGCTACTTTATATTCTCTATTGAATACTATTTCCTTTTCATTTAAACCCCTAACGTTGTAAGTTGCCAAGTTCCAGTATTTTATATCGTCATTTTTCTATTTACCGTTCCTTCATTTGTTATGTGTTCCACTTTCTCCATTTTCATGTTCTCATTTATCGGCAGTTCCATAATTAATGTTCCTTGTAATATTTACTTAATTTTTTAGATTCCTCTCTTACTAAACTTGTTAGTTTTAAGTTTCTTTTAATAGTCCTTTTTGAACATTCCATATCCATTGCTTCTCTTCTATCGTTAACTTCTTGCATCCACTCTTTACCTTTTTTTCTTCTTCCATTTTTTTTTGTTTTAGTTCTATAGTCCTTTTCAGTTTTCCGTTCCTGTGTTGCAATGTCATTTTTTATAAATATTCGTTATTTTTTTAAATGGTTTTGTTTTCCATAGCTTCTTTCTTATTATGTGTGTTTGCCTTTTCTAGTAAACATAATCCTTGAACAATACAAACGAGGCCATATAGTTTTTAACACTCAAAACGTTATACTTGAGTCCAAAGGGTTAATCTAAACCTAACTCAACAGTGACCCAGTGAAGGCTTTTGATTATTTGATTATATTAGTATACACAGATAGTTATGCATAAAAAATTGACAGAAGTAGCACACACAGCACGCTTGTAACAACAACAGCAATACTACGAAATGTAACAGATTACTGTTTTTACGTAACTAAATTTCGTGCTTATTATCTAGTTTATATTAAATTCGAACGTTGGTGTTATATTGAATGTCAAACAGGTAAAGTAATGTTTTGAAGATACTTACTGTGAAGGATTGTAACTTTTTCGTTTACACATCTGTTGGAAATTGGAAAATTTATTTTAATATTTTTCATTATTAGTTATAGTAAATAATATCAGATAATCAAAGAAAAGTACAATACACAACTGTAAATAATAAAATAAAAGTTAGGAAAAGTGCTGTAGATTAAATATGCACGCACATAAAAGAACGTAACACCGCAGATTTGTGTTTTCAGGAGCTTTTATAGTTTTCCCTATATAAAATACTATTACAAAATAAAGTTAAGTAGTCTAAAAGAAAAAATAATATAAACATATAAAAGAAAATCGTTTTGCTTATAAGAACTAAATGTAGGATTATATTGTGCATCATTACTATCTATCTTAAATTAAATATTTAAAAAGCTATTATGTGTTAATATTATCATATCTCATTATGCATAAAAACAAAGAGCGAGTCTACACATACGAGTAGTTAGCACAATACTGTCGTCTGTTTAAGTATTCAAATTTAGTAAAGTAAAATTATGTAATTGCATATGTTTGCTGCCACTCAATTTAATGATTAGTGAAACCTAAATGTAAATGACTTTATCTTTATTTTTAATAAATACTTACATCCGCCTCTTATCGTACCGGGTTCTTTTATTCTACTCGATGCAACGTACGGAATACGTTGTAGACTCTACATAAAAAAATGAATACCATAAAAGTCACCTGAGAGATGTTTGGTCATGTGAAAGTTGTCTAGAGCTTTGCCGTGTTCCAAGCTTTTTCCTTTCTTCTCCAGTACCTTCTCAATGTCGCTGTTCCATTTCTGCTTCGCTCTCCCTCTCTTGTTTTTCCTTATCGGCTTTGCTTTCCAAATTTTCTTTACTTGTCTTCCTTCTTCCATTCTTACTAAATGCCTACACTATCCTAATTTCTTCTCTTCCAGTACTTGCTTTGTCGATTTGACTGCAAATTCTTTTCTTATGTCTTCATTCCTTCTCGTTTCGATTCTTCTCACTCCTAGTACCCTTCTATGGCATTGTAATTTCTTTTGGAGAACATAGTAGATCCTTTTAGCGGCCTGGGTTCTTTCATTTAATTCATCGTCTATGTTTCCCTTACTGCCGACTATATCCTATTGTATTTGTTAAGAGAGAGAGGGGAGAGTGAATATATATATATATATATATATATATATATATATATATATATATATATATATATATATAATCAACAGAATTGTAAAAGAAGTAACTAACAAAATAGAACAAATATTGCAAGAAATAAATGAAAAGCTAGAAAAAATATATACAAGAGAAGAACGTATGGAAAGGAAAATAGACATATTTCAAGCAGAATTAAATAAAATTAAGAAGAAAAATAAACAAATAAAAAGAGACAACCAACAGCTCAAAGTAAAAATAGCAAAGCAGGAAATGAGAATAGAAGAGATAGAAAAAGAAATAAGGAAAAAGGAAATAATAATATATTGAATTGAAGAAATACTAAAAGAAAGCGATTTGCAACTAAAATAAAAAGTGAGGTGGGTATTGAGGGACACGGGGAAACCAACAGTAATAGAGGAAGAAGTATTTCAAATAAGAATTGGCAAGCAATAAGGAAAATTAAAAACCGACCAGTTTCAATGGAATTAAAAAACTGGAGAAAAAAAGGAAATCCTAAAAGCGACTTAAAACAAATGCAAGCAAAAAGACGAGAATTAATAGAACACATGAAAAAAATTAGGGGAAACGGCGACCATGCATTTATAAGAAATAATAAATTAATTGTAAACGGAGATCATGGAACATCCTGGAACAAATACAATTAATAGAAAAAGGGCATGAAGACACAAAAATAAAACAACAGAATAAACAACGCATAACAAAAATACAACCGCAAAATTCCCCATTGCCACACATGAAGAGTTGGAACAACAAATAAAGAAAGGGCGAACAGCTAGCCAGAGATCCCCATGAAATGCTGAAGAAGCTAAGTCAAGGGAGAAACTATTTGGTATTTGGTGACAACAAAATCAATGAATGAGGCAAACATGAACAAAAGGACAACGAATAATAAACAAAAAAAACAAGGGAAAACAAAATAAAAATTGGAAAATGGAACATAAAAACCATGCTGGCAGTAGGTAAAATGAATGAAGTAGCACAAGAGATGGAAAGGTACCAAATTAATATTTTGGCACTGCAAAAGACAAGATGAAAACAACAAGGAAGAATCGACAAGAAAAACTTCACGCTTTACTATTCCGGCGAAGATAAACAAGGAAAAAATGGGGTGGCGTTTATGAACTTAGAAATAAAGTAATTTAGTTTATATCGATAAATGGAAGAATATATATAAGAGTACAAAACAGACAAGCTAACTTAACAATAGCAAATGTATACGCACCCACAGATGAAACGGAAAATGAAGACAAACAACAATTTTATGAAAAGTTAGAAGAAGTCTGCGAAGAAGTACCTAGGAATGACAAGTTGATTATTATTAGAGACTTCAATACGAAAATATGAAAAGAAGAATGTAATAAAAATGTTGCAGAAGAAGAAATAGTGCACAACATTACAAACAACAACGGTTTAAGATTATGCAATTTAGTTTCACTGACAAATACATACATAGTAAGCACCAAACACAAACATAAGAACCAACAGAAGGTAACCTGGATGATACCAGGGAGAACAGAAAGAAACCAGATAGATCATGTCTTAACAAATAAATGGAAAAACATTGTGACTGATGTAAGGTCGTACAGAGGGGCAAACGCCGATTTGACCATATTCTGGTAATTACAAAAATAAAAATAAAAATAGTAAAACATTGGAAATTAGAAAAAGTTAGAAGACAATGGAATACACATCTGAACAAAGAGAAAATCAAAAATAAATATAGAGTAAAAATTTGTGAAATCGGACACTAAAAATGGACCTGCCGAATTCCAATCGGTTCTCTGGACAATTTTTTAGATATATACGTAGGGAATATTCATAAAAATGTTTTCAGGAAAATTCTAATTTTCGGCGATGTTATAAACAAATCAATTTTTACACAGCTTTTTTTTCTAATTACTATTTATCCGAAAATATACTATGAAAGTTAACGAAACTTTCAGGGTTGTTTTGTGAATAGTAATAGAAATAAATACAGAAAAAAAATTTTTAAAAACCCAAGATTTGTTTATAAATAATTAGTTTTTTAATAAACAATTGAAAAATTAATGAATTTCTCGTAGGGTTAGGAAAAAAATCTTTGAACTGTAATGTTTCTTATACTCTAAGCTACACCTATGCGAAAATTACTGCATATCCCATGAAAAGAGAAGTTATTGATGTTTTCGTGGAAGGGTACGTGCGTGAGATATGATACAAAACGACTCGTCCCGGGTGGTCTAATAAATTGTCCAGAGAACCGATTGAAATTCGGCAGGTCCATTTTTAGTGTTCGATTTCACAAATTTTTACTCATATTGAAACTATAGAAAAGAACTTAAAAACAAAGGCAACGTCAAAATAAAAGAGGAATGGCAAAATATAAAAGACACAATAATACATACGACAAAAAAGATTTTAGAAGAAAGAAGAACGCAAGGAAAAAATTAAAGAAAAGAACCAAGCAAGGTCAAGATGACTACAAACAGAAGATGAAAGAGAGCTAGACCAACACAGAGAGATAAGAAAAGAATCAAACAAATTATGTAAAAAAAACATTATGGATTGATAAACAAATGCAAGAGCTAGAAAAACATAATACTGATAACAGAAAACTATTTGAATACGTAAAGCAACAAAATAAAGCAAAGAAATCATTCGCAAAAATAGAGAAAAGAAAATGGAAAGCACACTTCAAGAAACTGTATAAAAATTCGGGAAGGTAAAACGAAGAAAAAGAAGATCTAACAGAAAAAAAACCATTAAGAAAAAGTACCAATGTACTAAGAATTCACGAATGTAGTAAAACAAATAAACAAATAAAGCTTCAAGTCCTGGAGAAATTATCAATGAACTAATAAAAAATAAAGCAATATATTGTTAACACACATGTATAACTTAATGACAAAAATATGAAAAGAAGAATCTATCTTAAATGATTGGAAATAAGGTTTGCTAGTTTCAATCTTTAAAAAGGAGATGCAGCTAACTGCAGTAATTATAGAGGCATTATGTTATTAAACACTGCATACAAGATTTTAATGTCGATTTTAGAAACAGATTGAACATATATGCAGAAGCAAAATTTGGATAATATCAACAAGAATTTCGGAAAAGCAAATCAACAATAGATGTCATACATGTGCTAACATAAACAATTAAAAAAGACCACAAACACGACACAGATATACACATACTGTTTATTGACTTGCAACTAGGGTTCGAAAGTATCTATAGAGAAGTATTAATAACAGAAATGGAAAGAATAAAAATACCGATAAAGCTGAATAAACTGGTTAATATGACTATAGAGAATACACAAGCAAAAATAACGAGAATGGTGTAAAAACCATCAGTTGTAACTTTCGACTGCGGTGAGCACTACGGCTACAAAAAATGTTAAAAAAAGTTTGACCTTGCTGTTGACCACTGAAAATCAATCCCATAGGAGATATTGGCGTAAGGTATATGCATGCTAAGTATCAAGTGAATCCGTTAAATAGAACGGTAGTTATAGTGTTTACAGACACACAGACACAGACAGGATGTTAAAACCATTAACTTTCTATAGAGTTCCGCAGTCTAAAGTCAATAATCCAGGAAAGAACAACACAATGCATTAAAATATAGAAAGGAGTGAGACAAGGGGACACCTTGTCAACATCGCACTAGAAGGAGTAATAAAAGTAACAGGAATAAACAAAAGCATAGCACAGAGCTCAGCGCAAATAGTAGCATATGCAGATAATTTCGCATTAATAACCAGACACAAGAAAACGCTAGAAGAAACATTAACCACATTAGAAATAGAGGCAAACAAAAGAAAAGAGGACCGAGAATAAACGGAAAGAAAACAGAATATATGATATGTACAGGGAGAGAAAGAACAAATATAAAAGACAAAAATAGAAAACCATTGTTTTAAAAAAGTAGATTACTACAAATATCTGGGTTTCATCGGCAGTGCTAAAAATACCAGAAGTGCTGAAATTATAAAACGAATTCAATCAGGTAACCGGGCATATTGAAAGTATTAAAAACTACTTAAAAGTAAAAACCTCAGCAAAAAATTAAGACTTATAATATATAAATCAGCAACAAAACCAGTAATAACATACGTGGTAAAAACTATGTGTTTGTCAAATAGAAATAAAAAGAAACTAAGAGTGTTAGAAAGAAAAATACTAAGAAAAATCTTAGGATCAAAGAAAGTGCATGGGGAAATCAGATTCCTGATGAATCACGAGATAAGACAACTAGTGAAAGAAGCATAAACATAGTAAAGTTTATAAAGGCGTAGAGACTAAAATGGTTTGGGCACATGGAATAATAAAGAAGGTAATGGACTGGAAACCGATAGAGGGAGACCGAAAGGAAGGCCAAATATTCGGTAGGCAGATCAACTGCATGAAGACATCAAACAATTAAGAATCAATAACTGAGAGGAAACAATTCGAAACAAGCAGGAATGGAACTCGGTCATAAATAACGTAAAATAATACACATAATTAAGGGAAAGAAGTGAAAACAAACCAAACAACAAATGAATTAAAAGAGATTCAGATAAGAAGCGACCTTTATTCTGACCCAGAATGTATTATATATATATATATATATATATATATATATATATTAAGAATGGCGTCGAAATAAAAGGTTTTGGACGGCTTATAATACTTTAATTATGAGCAGCTTAATTTTCGCGGACGTGGGTTTCCAACCCATGTGCACGCAGTAGTGTCAGAGATAAGAATGTCCCCCTGTTCTCAATTATGCAACCTCGATACCTCGATACGCTGCTAAAATATTTCCAACCCCAAACGGTTAGTTCTTCGCCTACGTGCAAACAGTGGTTGTCTGAACATAAGGTCCAAGTGGCCACCGGCCATTTTGCCCATCTGGAATCGAGGGGCTAAGCGTCAACTAGCTAAGGAATTGACAACACACGGTTCTGTTGGACTTCCTGAGCCATACCTCGATCGGCCTTCCTGGTAATTAGCCGTCTCGTCTAAATCAATACTACAACGTTGTCATTAAAAAAAAAGGTACAATATATATCTTAAATAAAATTAACACTTAACAATAAGATACTAATAAAATGCCAAATACCTTAACTATAATAAGATTGACTAATACCTAATGTTTGATCAAAATGAGTTTCTTTTGGTTACTAAAATATTATCCCATCTGCTACGACATCGACGCGGTTCATTCGTTGTCTAGGGCGATGATATATTTTGTAATCACAGTCCTAGATAAACGGAGTCCATCTATAAATTCAGATTCACATTCAATTGTAAGTCGGTTTACAATTTCAAAGTTTATACAGCTAAGACAAACATGAATTTTTCTAATAGCATTTATAACTACAAAGTATTTTAATTCGAAGCTGTAGTATTTGGCTTTCGCGGGAGACGTACGTTGTTTTTGCATTAACATTGCTACAAAACCCATCGTGTTTGCCTTGCAATGAAATTCTGCTTTGGCATCTTATAGTATAATTGTCTTATCTCCCTAACTTTCTTTCTTTCTTTCTAAACTTATAATTCTATCTCCTCCTAGACGCTTCAACCGATTTCCTTGAAACTTGCACACCTCATTTACAACTATATTTGCTAATTCGGCGCAAAAAATCAGCCATATAACTTTAACCCTTTTTGAATTATTTAAATATTTTGATTATTGTATTGTATAGATGTCACATCTGTGACAGATAAAACATTTTTTTTTTTTTGAAAAAAAGCAAAGCCACAGCAACGCGTAGCCGAATACAGCTATTTTAGAATAAAAACAAACATTCTGTTACTGTTGCCAACATTAATCTAGAGAAAATTAAAATTACTGCAAATGAACGTAAAACGTGAAAAAGGGAGTGCATTATGAACGAGCGCATAAGTTTTGCATTAATTCAACTTTACGTATTACGTATTTCCTATGGGCGGATTATTACGTCCACCATGAATGGGCGTTAAATTGTTCCATGTTTCTGATCCAGAGAAAAAGCCGGTCTAATTAAAAATTTATACGTTCGCACCTTGCAAAAATTTGAAAGAAGGCGAGTGAAAAATTGTCAGTCTAGGACGCCAATAATATCTTTTGGCAGGCAACTCCTAGTAGGTGAATAACTAGGTAATACCGTCCTTTAGCTAAGCTTTAATTAAAAGTATGGAAAGTTTGACTTTCTCTTTTTCCAAAATTAAAACCTGAGTTGTTTTTGACATTATTATAACCACCTTTATATCGATGAATTTATATATAAATTTTCTGACAAGCTTAAATTTCATAATCATATTCAATATTCATAATTTGACGTACTGCTTATCAAAATTTGATGGATTTCGCTTTGTTACTATCGCGCGATTTTTAAATTCGACTACAATCGCGGGGTACCTAATAAAATCGCGACCAAGCACTGCCACGACCAACATTGCAGAATCGTTTACATTATATAATTTTAAATCAATGATAAATCTTTCGGTAACTACGATATTACAAAATATGTCAAGAAGCTCTAAACGTGATTGATTCATTCCGCAGAACTCAGTTATTATGCTCAAAAGCTTTAATTAAAGTAATTGGGCTTTGGTGCTTTGGCAAGTTTGATTACTTTTATTAATGCTATTATAAATAAACAAGTCGGATGTAAAACCCGGAAAGGCAACTTTATTGACTTTTTTTTCTCAACAGGTAAAATGCTTAAAGGGCTGAAAATTGGAGAATATTTTCTCAGTTATCTAAACAAGTGTTATTTTCATGGTGATCGATTGTTTACTTTTCGAGAAATTATCGATTGAACTCTTTTGTAAGTCTTAATTAACATTTTGAGCCATTCCTTCTAGAAAGTTTCAAAATAGACCGGATAGGACTAGAAAAATTACAAATCTATTCAAGTTTATGGGGTTTTTGAGATTTTAAAAAATATTGGTTACAAACCATTTTATAAGGTTTTCTACGCAACCACGCCCATATCCACTCGGCATTAGCCCTGTGTTTGTATATTGGGCTATAAAAATGTTTAATAAAACCTGAGGTGTTGCAGGTTGTCCACGATCTGGAAGACCTGATTCAGTTCAGACTGTTCAGCCAATAGAAGTCGCAAGTACCAAAATTAGAAGATATCCCTTTCGCAAGCAGAAGATTAGGTCTGGGAAGGTGCAAATTTTCAATACTTCTATATCTCATATTATTACTCAACACATAGATCCAGCTGCTTACAAAATACATACGGGACATTTGGTCACAGATGCTTTAAACAAAGTTAGGTGAGAAAAAGCGAAGAGTTTGTTGACTGCATGATGGCCACAAGAGAAATTTTTTTACCAATGAATAAATGTTTACATTAGAGGAATATTATATATTATATATAATTATAAACAAAATGACAGCATCTCAGCTAGTTTCGAGGGTTTAGAGAGGTCATCATACAGCAGCTGTAATGGTTTGCTGGGGAGTATGTTATGATGGAGTGTCTGATATTCATTTTTGTGAAAAAAGAGTCAAAATTTCGGTCGCTGTGTAACAACAGATTTTTTTGTAAGGTATAGTAATATTTGTGAAGTGAGCTTTGGAACTTGCAGCAAGGCACGCACCCTCTTACAAAGCACGGTTAACAAAAACTTAGCTGTAGAGGATCGGCCTTCTGGTAGTCCAGATCTCAATACATTATATTACGCATTATGATCAGTTTTAGAGGACATAATTTACTCAAAGTAACGCCCTAATATTGATCTTTTGAAGCGAGCCCCGACGACTACAGTCAATATTTTACTAATGGATGTTGTGTATGCTGCCATAAGTGAGTATCCTGGATATCTTCAAGCTTGTATAGACGCTAATAGTCGCCATTTATATGTTTGGGTGATCAATAACAGAGGATCGGAGAAAACAGGAGGAAACAAAAATAAGACTAAAAAAAGGTAATAAAACGGCATAAGTTTTAACACCCATATTGAAGTCAAAATGAGTGATAAAACAGTTTTCAGATTGATGCAAAATGTGCAAGCTGTAAATAGTAAAAGAAGTAAAACTGCTCTTTTGGGAGTGACAAATTTTAAGAAAGATATAAAGAAGTGGGCGTAGCGGAAAAGGACCAATAAAAAACTAAAAGAATTATACAACTAACCAACAATAGTATAGTACGTCAAACAACGAGTCAGGTCGTTAGCGGACGCACAACCTGCATAAAATAGAAAAATAACCAAGATAGTGCTGAAGATAAACCGGATAAAAGTGAGATGCAGAAAGAGGCCAAGAAATAAATGGAAGGAAGAAGTGATATAGAACATAAAAGAAATAGCAATAAAAGACGTAACTAAATAATGCATTGCTCTAATTTTCACATTTTTGGCATGTTAAATTGCAACATTCAAATTTAAATTTTTTGTTTATTTCATAATATTTGTCGTTATACCTAAAATAATTCAATTTCAATAAATCACATTTCTACTATTATTCCTTTAATAAGTTTTCACGAGTAGGAATTCGCCTGTTCTCTCGTCGCGGGCAACAGTCTCTTCTCGCTGAAGGCTAACCTAGGGGAAAATTTTGTTCGAGTTCGCATTTATTTGTGTCTCGCTTTGGTGCATTGCTGTAATAGACGTTAACGTTGTTGACATTATGAAATATATAGTAATAATTAATGTAATTTTGATACTGAACATGCCAGACTAACCTGTGCGAGGTATAAATGACGTTCCCCTTATCACATTTACCGTACTTTGGTTCACGAATCTGTCAAAGCGAAACACAAGTTAAAGCTAATTTGCCACATGCAGATTATTTTAAATGTAAACCGAAAAAGTAATTAACCCAAATAACAATTTAATTAGTATTTTAACTTTTAATGCATTTTTATTGTGGTTGGCTAGTAAACAGATAAAGCAAAAATAAAAGTCGGGTTTAAAACAATTAAAATTTTTTTATATAGTTCACAGCTCATGTACCACATGGGTGTTTTTCCGTTTCATTAATTTCACGAATAACTCTACTAGTAGAATGGGAGCAAACGTTTTGGAACTGGAAAAATTAATTATACATTTTTTTGATATGTTTAAAAAGTAGAAGAAATATCACCTTTTCGTAAAGAAAATATTTATACATTGATTTTGATACGTGTTTGTTTATTTAGCCTATGTAGGTTCTGTCACAGTCATTGCAAAATATTTTGTAAACTCTTTGGAATTTGCGGGAGGTAACAGTAATTGTCTAAACTAACAAAGTGAGCTATTCTATTGTTAGCTGTGAAAACCGTTCCTATATTTTGTTTGTTTGGTGGACTATTCTGTTAGTGAACTTATTTATTCATATATCGTTGACCGCGATAACCTTTCCATTTATTTTTGACGCTTCTACAGGGAACAAATTTTGCGTTTTAGAATTCTTTATGGACAAACAACTCGTCCTTATAAGTTTACAACTAAAATCTTCTTCTATTTCCGGTATCCTTAAAAAAGCAGAATTATCTCTGCTTCGGTGTTCTATCCACTCAACTCGAAGTAACCGTGAACAAACAAACTCTAAACAGTAAGCGACTTTCCATGATATCAGTTCCTCTTAAATTCGTTCAATTATTTGAAAGGGATTTACTAAGTTAATATACGATAAAGCTTTAAACAAATCTTAAAAGAAAATCAATATTCTAAAATAAAAACTTCCTAAACTTTGCCGAATTTCATCAACGATCTATCCGTCACCTCTCAATATCACTGTGCATAATCGCATCCACTAGCCTTTAACTCAACCGACTTTGCTAATTCTTAAAAAATGTTTTAACTTTGAATTTTGATGTTTCCAACTGTTATATCGTATCTCAATAGAATTGCCTATTATTAAATCGTCCGAAAATACACACAAAGTCTTGCACAATTTGTTACGAAGCAAAGTATTAAACTTTCCGAACTACAAACCGCGAAAACTCTACGACAAAACAAAACGTTATAATCTTATGGACAGGAAGTTATCCTCAATAACTCAGACTGCATTGCTAAAATGAACGATGTAATAAAATAATTGGACTATCGTTCAAAACCCAACAACTTACTTTGAAAAGAAAATCAAGACCCTTAATAACAACTCGAACCTATCCTCAATACCAAAATTCCTCATATCACACAATGAAAAGTTATAATTCCGTCTCCTCTTGTAATCAGATGAAAAATATAATTTTTTCACATATAACTTTATTTTGAGAAAATATTTGGGGTTCAGTTGTGCATTTTAAATTATCTTAAAAGAAGAATTAGGTACAACTTGTCTTTTCAACGAACTTAAAAGTTCGTTACTGAATTCTATATGTCCGTCGGTCTGTCGGTCTGTCTGTCGCTGTCACAAAATTATGGATTTTTAAAATTTTAAAATGGATTCTTATAGGAAATTTTACGCTGATTTCAAAATCGAAATCAAAAGTTTCTATCTCGAATAGTTTTGAGATATTCGATTTCAATTTCGGGAAAAGAAAGGTTTTTAAGTTCGTTCTGGGATTGCTTACAGAAATTCTTCGCTGGCCCCATGTTTCTTTCTACTTGAGTTATGCTAGGACGTATCCCGGGCAGATAGCTAGCCAAACTTGCCGCCTTGCGATTATGATAGCGCTGTTCCAGGAATGCAAAGTTCAACACAGCAAAACACTTGACGTGTTGTCAACCAGTAAAGCAAAAAGTGGGAAAAGTAGTAACCGATAGAAAATTTAGAGGTGCGTTGCCGATGTACGCCGTACTGTCTTTCATTCTATAATCGCGCTTGCCGAGTGCGAACGTGTTGGTTGTTCTTTGCGGTTTGATTTTCTGGAGAAAAGGTAGGCCCAATAATAATTAGGTATTTAGCATTTTCGTTTTTGTTTCGATTAGTTAACGTTTGTTGAATATAATAAATAATGCAAACTGTTTAATGGGTTTTCAAGTTTATAAATATGGAAGCTTATTATTTATACTAATTATTTCCAAATTTGCTTATATTAAGCCATGGAATGTTTCCAGAATGTTTTAAGGATTCTTTAATGAAACTACAAATTGTACATTTTGTTCTATAAAGTAGAAGGATATAATTATGCATTTTCGACGAACGCCTTAAAATACAGGACGGAATCTTATATTTGAATGTTTTATTTTTATAATACTGATATTGTCTGATAGCCTACGCTTCTATTTCATTACTCGCAGAAATATACGCGATTACCATTGAATATGTAAATATTATTTGAAAATAAGAGGATTTTTTTTTTATTCTTAAAATAATTTTTATTAATACATTTACAGATAGAGAATGGCTTCGAGCACCTCCAATTCGGTATTCGCAACAGCACACGGAAACAGACGTATAAAGCAGGATATACTGGAGCTCGTTAGGAACGGGCATGAGGTCGAGCAAGGATCAGACAACTTTATTTTTGTCAATTTTAAGGGCCCTGAAGATACATTCTATAAAAACGGCGAGTGGGAGATGCGGGTATGGTTGCATCCGAGATACCCACATGAACCCCCCATGCTGAACTTTGTGAATCCTATTTTTCACCCAAACATCTGTAGTGTGTCAGGTTACGTTTGTCTAAACTTACTCTCATCTGCTTGGGACCCAGAATATTCGTTAAGCGCAATATTCGATAGTATGTTGCCGGTACTGCTGAAGCAACCAAACCCAAATAGTCCCTTAAATTGTGAGGCTGCGTCTATATTGGTTTTAGACCCCGTGAAATAATATTATAATGGCATGCTTTATAGTTGCCATTGATTCTTTTACGTTATCACATGGATTTTTAAATATGTTGTTTAAACTTCATCAATGATAGAATAAAAGTAAGGTATTAAACACAGTGAGAAATGGTGGACTAACAAGCACCTGTAAATAAAAATTGTACCAATAAAAATATAAGTAAGACGTATCATCAAGTAATGTTACTGAGATTTGTGTTTATAAAATTTGAAAACAGAAACTGCATTTTAATTACTGATGTTGGATGAGAAAAATATAAACAAATGCACACATCTTTAAAGGAAACTAGGAATGGTAGGGCATCAGGAAAGGACAGCAATCCAATTGATTGTGAGGTGATGACATTAGCTGGTACAATCGCCGCAATTACAAAATTAAAGATTATTGTTTTATCGGCTTGCTACCTCATTGATATAAATTAATGGCAACTATTGCTACAAAACGTCTAATAAATGTGATAACTGCGAATTAATGAAAAAGCAAGCTTTTCCAGACACTATAACAGCTATAATTAATTAGACACTAATAGAAAAATAAATAAATTTAATGGATACGCTATGTATAACCCTTACATACAATCATTAACTGTATTATTAAGAATACTTTCATTTTCTATAACAATTGGCCCTGGTGCGTTTGTGTGTTATTTAATGTTTGCAATTTTTATTGAAAACTATTATTAGAACGTCGCCTAAACAGAAAGTACAAAGAAATTAAATAACGTAAACAGCCCTGTCAATATTGTTAACATTCATCATAAATAAATAAAGAGGTAGATTTGGCACTACATACAAATATAATAATTAGATTTTGACATATCGCTTGAGAAAGTATCTGAAAAATTTAGTATATAAAGTCTACTGTAGGAAAAATTAAGAGAAAGTTTGAAACTGTCTTATCCTGCCTTCCCTTCCCACCAAAATGTATTTGCAAGGCGTGCATTTGTGGTGCGTGGTGTGTGTAAGAAGCACTAAATAATATAAAAAATAATAAATTTAGAGATAACAATACAAGGTAAAAAATTGAAATGCTGCGTTATACCTATTACATTGCAGTGATGGCAGAAAATGAAATAAACCTAGATGAAGCCCCAAACAAACTGCAACAAGTTTTTAAACAAAAATATAAAATGAAAATTTTGCGTGCCTACGTACGTAGGTGTGTTTGCATGTTTGTTTGGTTCTATTCTACTCCAAGTAATAATATAAAATCATTTAGTAACAAAACATAACCCTCGTTGAGAGAAGAATTGTATAATATCAAGCAAACTGTATGCTCTTGTCATATGAGACAAGTACGGACTTGGTACTCCTTTTCCATCAATGTCCGGGGCTTCTATACATAAACAAAAATTTGCGGCCACTTCCGGTGAAACCGGTCTCGAGATGTTCCGATCAGGCTGATTTTTGGCGTCTGAACTTGACTTACGGTCCTTAGCTGAATACTGAAAACGTTATGTCTCCATCTATTACACATTAAAAAAATTATAAGGCTTGACAGATGTCAGAAATGACAGAAATAGAAGCTGGTATCCAGCTTGGAAGCTACCTCGATTAAAAGTTAAAAGAAATAACATTGGAATCTGGGTTCGCTAAGAAGCCTTATTGCATTGTTGTAGGACATCCCACCTATGCCAGCCCCGGGATGTGAACCCGGTAGGCCATAGGCGTTCGAATGATAACCCCCTTTGGGTTCAATAGTTTTCGAAGTGCCAAAAAGTATGAAAACTTTTGTTATTATTCTGGATGTTGCCCTTTGCACCTCTCCAATAATTCTCGTCCACTCAGATCCGTAAATACTGGCTTTAAAGCTTCTTAAAACTGTGGATCTAGCGGATTCGCGCATCGGATTTTCGTCTGTTGAACTCGGGTAATATGTGGCCAAAATCGCATTATACATTTCTCTGAAAAATGTTCGTTCTACTGGATGGTCCAGAGAAATGAAATACTCTATGGATTTTGCAATGGTTATTTTAATGTTCTCAAAACATTGATGTAATATCTATGTGTTCCTTTCTCTTACCCCACCCCTTATGTCTTTCTAACGCGTGCTTACAGTTTTTTCTTACGTGCGTATTTTCACTCTTTACGCACGTTTTACACTATTTCCTCACGTGCTAGTTTCTTTTCTCACTCTTAAATTTATAACGCAACAAATTGAACTATCTACCATAACAATATTAACTGCAAATAAAATTTAAACAACGCTAGATGGTAACGATAAAATTTAGGATATTCATAACATTTTACTAAACAAATATAATTTTTAAATGCAGTTTAAAAAGAAATAATCAAGCATTTTTCAATTACAACCGTTCGCGATATACAAAACAAGAAGGCAATTTCAGTTAATATTCAAAGTATAACAAAAAAAAATACAAGGAGTTTTGAAAACATAAAACTCTAATTAAAATACAGTTTATGAGTAACACAAGACAATGACGCTTAAGTAAAAATAGAATTATTTGTACACATAAAAAATACATCATTGTATTATAAGATTTAAACAATCACCCAAAATTAATTCGGTAGATTAATCATATATTTCTGACATGAAACTTACCAAGGTTACAAACTAACATCGCCACTAACATGCACTGAAGCAGCGACTCAACCTGGTGAAATTTACTGGCAATTGCAATAATATATCCTGCCGAGGCGCGCTTGCTAAGCAAACCATGCTCGGTGCTTCTGCAGTGACAACGCTTACTAAACATTTATCATACTAAAAAATTTCACTTGTCAAATTGTTGGCTACAGAAGATATTGTCAAATGTAATTTTCAAAAAATTAATCATTTAACTCAAATTAATTAGCTTAATCACACAACGGAGCAGAAAATAAAAATTATCTGTTTGTCGGCTAATCACCAGCTAATAAAAATTTCATATATGATTATTTCGGCTAATTACAACCCCATAGTTATAGTAGCCGGTATGGCTACAAATATTAAATGCTCGTAGTTTTAATGTTTTGTTAGTTGTTTTTTATATAAAAAAAAGTTTATGCAAAAAAACTTACATTTATGTTTTATAAACTTGCCAATAAGAAAACGTTCCGTAATAATTAATTACACTATAACATTAAGAAGATAAAATAATCAAAATTTAAAAGATACTTCTAATCATGTCTTGTAAATGTTGAAATGATTAACTACTTAAATATTACATTACTTAAAAAATAGTCAAAATAGTTTATTATTCTTAAAAATAATATTTTGGGTCGAATCGGTTTTAAAGAATGTGTGATATCGTTGCATTTTCCGAAATAAGCATACAGCAATTAAAGAAAAACTGTTTCCTAGCGTAACACAATACTACTTTTTGCGCCCCATAAGTGGCAAAAGAAAACAACAGTAATACAAAGGTAGGCAAACCGTTGCGATCAGTAATGGACCCTGTTGGCCTATTAAGTCACTAACAAAATTGAAATTATAAAACTTTTTTACACAAATAATGTTGATTTTGTTCTATTTAAATTTTATTTAGTTTATGTAATTTCATATCCATCTTTAAAAATTGTTATTTTTAGAAACATTATACTGGAAGGAGGGGTATACTTTCGTCCCGTATTTGAGTAAGAATAAGTTTAAAAACTAACAGTACGATGTTATTTACTTGGAAAACAATCATCAAAGTAAAATGCTCTTTATTGGTAATACATTTGTTATTATAAAAATATTACCATTACAACTTTTACTTGCAAATCTTAAGTATTTTTATTTTAAGCAATAATATTAACTTGGTTTGATTGGCATAATATATGCTTAATATACAACAGGATACGCAAAACCTTAATGCAGAAACGAACATGTGGCTTTTGAAAAACTAGTTTTTAGGGAATGAAAATACAATAATTGTTACGCCCAATATTTAAATTTAAATCTATAAAAGTAACACTGCAAACAATTTGAAAAAAAACTATTTACATATTAGTAAAACTTTGATTTATTTGGGGAATTATCGGTAAAATTTAAAAGTATAAAAGAAGATACATCAAACAAAACTTATTTTGAAGGATGTCGAATTTATAGTTTGAATTTTTGCAAATTTGTATTCGACCCGGCTGATAGTCGAACTACAAAAGATAATGGGTAATTCTACGGTCGCGTATTAAAGAAGTATAACAGCAGTTACTTCAAATTTATTCCGTTGAAATATTTAAATAATTCACTAATCCGTCTACTGGTGAAAAATAATTTAAATCCATTATGACTTACTATTACCAAAATCCAATCACGACGGCACTAATTTCCCAATAATTTTGCCAATGCAAAAAACAAATGTAATAAATGGAGTTTAACCAAGGAAACTATCAATACACGTCACCAAATAAAACCAACACATTTACATGACCTATTTTAAGACATACGCAATCTCCAGCCAACGTAAGATTACATCAATTAGTCCATGATTCAAACTGTTAATTAGCAACAACACATACATGTGCTAAATGCACTGGCAATAATCTCAAATCACTATATGAACACAAAACAGATTGCAAAGTCACATGTGTAAAATACAATAGGAATCGCCTCGCGAACTATAAAAGACGTGCTGTTTATCAAGAACTTTATCAGAAAATATTTTCTTCGTCAAAATGAGAGACAACCTCAATCGTAACTAAGCAAATCTTAACTTTGCCCAGGTACTAATCAACGATATCCTACAAAACGCAAATGGTGCTACCGCAATAAAAAATTCGGGATTAATAAATTAACATACCCAATAGAACTGAATTGAAACTGATAATAAAACTATTAATGAAACAGATGAGCACTACGCTAAATCTTTTAATCGCAGTCGTGACTAGAATATACCATGGCTCAACACATTATAATAGTGGTATTATATGCCAACAAGATGCTACATCACAAAGAAAATCTGAGAATCAACTGCCTTTACATATTACTAATTTCGGAAGCTCACTTTACTGAGCACAACTATCCGAAATTATAAATATTTACAGTCTGTGTAACACAACACCTAGACAAAACTGCCCTTACTAGCACTGCCGTAATCATCAGGAACTCAATCCAATACCACGAATTTCTGAAGTATAGCAAACCATTTTTCCAGGCTACATCTACAGCAGTTGAAGAAACACAAATTACCTTGTCGACTCTATATTGTCCATCAAAACACAAAGATAAACAAATAACATGCGAACAACACTCAAAATTGGAGGAGATTATAATCCAAAGGACGGATAGTGAATCTTAATAATAACCACCATGTAGAATAAAAAATGGTGAAAACAGCAAATAACCTAAGCTTTTAACCTCTGTCGACAGGCAAACACATATATTAGTCCACGAATCCCAATAAAAAACCAGACTTACTTGACCTACTCTTCGTCAAATTATTCTTTACAAAACAGATATGGTTAGAATGTTTTGAAAAAGAGCACCATAAATTATGGACTGATTTTTTCGCTCAAATTCTGAGAATGGTGTCAGAAGGAAAGCAGGTCAAAATTATATTTTGAAATATTAGATTAAATGTAATTAAAAAGAAGTTTCTTTCAGCACGGATACCTCCACATGCCATTAATCAAGACCAACCAATTTACTTAATGTTTCGTTAAGCAAATTGTAAACATTACCTTAGTGGTCAAAACTGGCACTGTGACTATTGTGGGATATAAACTGACTCGTGAAAATGCGAAACGTCTCTTTAGGCGGTAGGAGGCAACTAAATGCAAAAATATTTATATTTCTAATAACACTAACAATTCAGTCTTATCGTTTCTTCAATTTGCCTTTACGAATAGACCAATAGCCAATATAGATATAAACAGACATATAAATTCAGGGCCTGAGAATATTGTACTTTCTGCATTGCTACATATGACAAATATTCTGATCGAAATACATTGGATTGCATGCGACAACCGAAAAATAAGCAACTAGAGAATTTTTAGAATCGATACTTAACTACTTGTTCGAAATCAGTCGAAATGGTTTACACATGCAGAACAATTGCATAAATATGTTTTCAATTGCCAAAATTACTTATTAAGCAACATTTTAATGAAAGAAATACACCAATAATGAAAAACAACAAAAAAATGTAAAATATAATGTAAAATGGTATTTCTAATATCTGTTCACCAGTTGTTGTCAGTAGTTGCTTCGACATCACAGCATTTCGACTTGGCTGTTACAATCGGTTAAACTGTAAACTAATTGCAACTATTCTTTTCGTCTTGCTTTTCATCGCTTTCGCTATATCACTCTGAAGCAGAAATTACAATTTTTTAATATAGGCGCTCGTTGTGATGTGATGTCTTCATCGAATATTCGAATCCGAGTCCGATCTCGCCTGTTACCAAAAATCTTTCTAAATAGTGTATTTTGCTCTTTCGGGTCTCCGGACGGGTCGAGACTGAATATTATTACTAGGCGCCCCGATTACGTTTATTATATAATAAAATTAAGTATTTTAGTCTACCACTCTGAACTATGGCGGCAATTACGGCAAGCGTAACGGCGTGAAACTGCTGGCCAGGTACGAGGAGTCGGGGTCGGATTGCAAGTTTTTTTGCGGACATTGTTTACGGTTTTTACAGCAAGGGAAGTATTAAAAATTAAAAGCCCTACTCCAGCTAAATAAAATTGCTCTCTACATATTTATCTTAAAGCAAATAAGATGCTACAGGACAGTGATTAAAATATTACCACGCAATTGATACAAATGATATAAAGAAGCACTGATTGATAAAAGTCATATAACCAGAAATATTTCAACATGCAAGAAAAAAATTTCAATACTATAGACGCATGAGGAATTTGTCAAATGTGAAAGAATTAAAGACATTGCATCGGTATGTGCTTTAATAAAGGGGACCACCCTGACAATTTTAAGGGGCGCTACGTTTATAGAGAAATACTAGAAAGACAATTAAACAAATAACACAAAGAGTGCATCAACAGCAAATACCCGAACGGTACCTATACTAACAGATTTCCTTCTACTACAAATCCAACAAACGTGGGTAATACAAAGTTAAAAATAAATGATACAGAATGCAAGTACTGTAAAACAAACTTTACGCAAATTTTAACCATTCACGTAGTATGCAAAAGATACAACTTTCAATCAGAACAAAATAATAATTAATATTATAAACAAAGCAAAAGAAACGGGACAGGTTATAAAAGCATTGATCAAGAACATCATACTGTTAAAAGAAAAAATATCAATAATAGCTATAAAAATATATGGTACATGGAACGCTAACGGTCTAAAGAAAATCGTCGAGAAATAGAAAATTTTATAGTCACAAACCAAATAGTAGTATATTAATTTCTGCAGCTCACTTCAGAGAAGAGAGAAATTATCAAACAATATGCTGTTAAACACCAAATCACACTTGAAAATCATCCAAATGAAATTACGGAGCCACTGACAGCAAATCCACTCAATAGACGACTTCAGATGAAGTGGCCGAAGGATACAGATGGGAGCCCTATTCAATAAAGTCCTAAGTTCAAATACTTAATTACATAATATTAGTTCACAGAATGTATATATTCTGATTGTTAATAAAATTAATTTAAAAAAAAAACTTCACAGAACGCACATATTTTAAAATTCCTGGCTTCAGGGTATAGAACACTAATCGTAAGCATCCACATGGTAATACTAAGGAGGGGAGGAATAAAATTTTAAGCAAAATATAAAACACAACGAAGTTACCAAATATTAAACAGGTAACCTTTATTGAATATTTTCATTTGCGAGGATTAAGACTTTTTTCTGAAAGAGACTTCAGTGCAAAACACCACCAATGAGATTACAGATTGTTCTTTTGGTGATGAAAGAATAAAAGCTTTGATTTATGTACCTATCGTTCGCCACTTATCTTAATCCTAAATTGATCTATTATATTAAAACAAATGCTCCACAACTACGCACACATTTAAATAATTGGGGTGACTTCAGAGAATATAAATGCACATCTCTGGTTAAATGTACCTATAAAAATCCTAAAAATATTGAATAAGCTGTTGAAAGTCTAACTGCAGTTATACAAAATGGAACCTGGAATGCTACTCTTGCCATAAAAACTCAATGTCTAACGCAGGACATTTCCAGGGCAATTGTGGAAAAATTGCTAAAAGAAGAAGATTGCGTAAACTGTGGCAAATCAAACGTTATCCTAAGGAAAAACAAAATATAATAAAATGTGCAACGAGCTTAAAGTAATAAGTGAATATAATAATAAAACTTTTACACACTAGAGGAATTAACTGTTACTAAAGTACTCTCTGTGAAAGGCCAAACGCCTTAGGGGCCAAAACAAACAATAACGCCGATCCATAAAGATGATAGTATATGGACTAAAAAGATGCTGAAAAGGCAGAAGCTTTTGAAGCATCTAGAAAAGCTTTTGACTGAAAGTTATATATTACGGCTCATAGAAGCATAAAAACCTTTAGGCGAGCGGGGCATCCTTAAAAAGTGGCTTAGAAATAGCAATATGTGACCACAAAGTTCTAGTCGCTAAAACATGTTTATTCTTATGTTTTTGAGGTCGCTGAACACGAATCCGATGGTATTTTTCGCTAACTCTCAGTGGAACTTTGCAGTTTTTTCATCAATATTTCCCCGCTGCATTCATTTTGCCGGTTCCATGGTGTAATAGTTAGCACTCTGGACTTTGAATCCAGCGATCCGAGTTCAAATCTCGGATTAGATATTGTTTTTATACAATTTTTAATTATCATTACCGCATAATACTCTCATTTATACTTTTGTATACGGCCGCCAATTATATATCATGTTTTAATACCTAATGCATACTTACCTGAAAATCGAAACTTCATCGCACAACTTTTGCGATAGTACACAAAAAGTCGTAAAATCGCTAAGTGCAACTTGTAAAATTCGCTATTTGAGCAATAAACGCCTTAGGGTTCGTTTTTTAGCTCATGGTTCGAAGAATATGTGGTTAAAATTTCAAAAAGAAATATTAAAAACTGCCAGAGATAATGCGAGTTAAAAGTGAAAAAACGTGAAAAATGTTTTCATTTTTTACTAAAAACCATTTTATAATAGGCGTCCCATCTCTAGCGAATAAATGCCATCATTCGTGTTCAGAGACCTCAAAACATAAGAATAAACATGTTTTAGCGACTAGAACCCCGGGCCACTATAGGATCATTTTTTGCCCCCTTGCCTACTTATAAGAACTAAGTTGTACAGTGTTGTGTTTAATACTTTACTATCTCCTTAAACAATATAGTTTTGAATGAAAATAATTAGTCACTTATAAATTTATTTATAAGCTTTGGCTGGATCGAAAACTAGAATAAGAAAATCATAATGCTTTTACGCCCTTGAACTGTCTCTCAACACTTCGAATCGTTCTTTCTGTCCCCATCCCTTATTTTAGATATTTTCTTACATTAAAAAAAACTGTGCACTGTCTGAAGCTCCAACTTTTCGATTATCAGATCTTGTGCCGCTTACTTGATTTTTTCGGCTTATACATCTAAAAGGGAAGCGTAATGAAATAGGAGCGAACGTCTGTCTGTCCGTCGCGACTTTCAACTCGAGAACCACTGAACCTAAAGACTTAAGGGGGGTATCATTCGAAAGCCTCATCCGTGAACTGGTATAGGTGGGATGTCCTACAACAATGTAATAAAGGTTTTAGCGGACCCAGCTTCCAATACGTCATTCCTTATAACTTTTAATCAAAGCTTGCTGAAGATCAGTATTTTTGTCATTTCTGACATCTGTCACGATAATTTTTGATCTGTGGTAGATAGAGACATGACGTTTTCAATATTCAACTAATGACCATAAGTCAAGTCCAGACGCCAAAAATCTGCCTGATCGGAAAATCTCGAGACCAGTTTGACCGGAAGTGGCCGTACATTTTTGTTTATATATAGAACCCCCGGGCATTGCTGAAAAAGGAGTTCCATGTCCGTACTTATTCTTATGTGGTTTTGAATTTTTGCATTTAATACAAAGGTGTAGCTGGTGTAGGGAATTTAGTAAAAGTCGATGGCATTATAAAAAAAGAACAGTGTAAAAATATTTAACAAGAAACGCAATAACATCTGGATTGAGATTAATTAAGAGAGGATTTGTGATGATGCAAGACAACGATCCTAACCATAAAATTTAGAAGAACTATTTAGCAAACCAAGAAAAACAAAAATGCCCAAATGAAGACATAGCCAACATAAAGTCTAGACTTCAACCCCATAGAGTTGCTATGAAATAAGGACCTACGTCCTACGTTCAAAAATCACCGTTAAAGTCTTCTTCAACGTGTCTGAAAAGATTTACCACTCAAGAAATAAAGATAATTAATCAAAAAAATTCCTAGAATCGTAAAAGCAGTATTAAATGAAAAGGACATTTTTTTTATAAAACTAATGTTTAATATTGAAGTTAACTTTTTCCAGTGTTATGATAATTTTGTTTGTTTTTTACGTGTTGTATGATAATATATTGTATAAAAAGCGGTTTTATTGCATTAAAGTATAGGAATTTATTTTTTATTTAGTATCCATACTTTCATGAACGTTAGTATATAAGCACCAGACTACGAAATACAAAACTAACTGGATGTACCCTTACAATTGCCCCTACTGGCTAATGTTTTTTCACAAAACGAGATGCTTGATATTAAGCGGAATTAGATTTAACTGAAATGCACGCCAAACAAAAAACAAAAACAAAGCCGAGCTGTGTAAACTATTTAATAAAAATAAATATTAGCAACAAAATAACATGAAAAAATGAATAAATACAATCAAACGCATTAATAAAAGACAAAATACAAAACATGAATACACAAAATTAAATTATATTAAAATCCGGTGGGCGATGGGTTAGCTGCGAACTCTCCGGACCACGGAAAAAAATTCTGTTGGGATTAAAATTCAAGACGTAACAACTAAAAGAGACTTACTACACGTGACGTTCTTTTGTACGTTTTTCTAATTTCCAAATTTATTAAATTTTAAAATAAATTTTTTTAACCTTTTTTAAAAAATTTTTAAAATTTCGGCCCGGGAAAATTAAAACGGGTTTTTAAATTTAAAAATCCCGTAAACCTTTAAAAACGAAAATTTGGAAAAACATTAAACTTTCATTAATTTTAAAATTTTAAAAAGTAATTGGGTTTCTTTGTTTTTTTTTTAAAAAAAAAATTTATTAAAAAAAAATTTTGGATTTTTCCCGAAAAATTTAACTAAAAAAATTTTTTAAAATTAAAGTTTTTTTTTTGGGTTTTTTTAAGTTTTTACTTTTAATTTGATTAAAATCTGGTTTAAAACCCAATTTTTGGGTTTTTTTAAAAAGGGAAAAAAAAAAAGGGTTTTTTAGTTTTTTTATTTTAAAATTTTAAAAAAGGTTTTTAGGGAAACCCATTTTACTTTCGGAAAATTACCCTTTTTTTGAAAAAATTAAAAGGGGAGGGTTTCCCAAAAATTTTTTTAACCAATAAATAAAAAACCAAAATTTTAAAATTCTTTTTAAAGATTTTAAAAAAAAAAATTTTTTTTTTAAACCAAAAGGTTTTTTAAAAAAAATTTTCCAAAGGGTTAAAATTTTTTATTTTTAAAATTTAAAAAAAATTTTAAATTTATTTAATTAAAAAATTTTTTTTAAAATTTAAAACAATTTAAAAGCAAATTTCCCTTTTAAGAAATTTTTTAAAAAGGAAATTTTGGTTGGGGGATTTTAAAATTTTTCTAAAATTCAAAAAAAGTCCCTTTCTTCCCTTTCAAAATTTTTTAAAAATTTTTAAAAATTTATGGAATCCCAAAGGGGGCCCCCTAAAGCAAAAAAAAAAAAACCCCCCTGGGAATGGTTTTAAGGGAAATTTAAATTTATTAAAATAAAAAAAAAAAAGGTCGTACGTATAGTGGTAACACAGACAATGTCGTCTCGACCATGACGTAATTCGGAAATTTAGGGGTGGACATAGCTTGTCCTTGACTAGTAACAAAGTACCTATGTCAATGGGATTAATAAAAATTATCCGTGCCGATGACACGTGTGCAAATATTCGTCTCTCCAACGTTTCCAAAAATCCTGCTTGAGTCTCTGAATGAGTTGCCATCGAGATAGGCGCGACAATTTTACTTCAGACAAATTGGGGTCAGGAGGGATTGTTAAAGGCTCTAATGTTAGAAAATAACCGGGCGTCAGAACCGACATATCTTGAGGATCTGAACTTATAGGGCATAAGCGTCGCGAATTGAGCATGGCTTCTATTTGTGTGGTAATGGTACAAAGTTCCTCATATGCTGAAATTTGAGTTCTGATGACACGTGAAATGTGTGACTTTGTCGACTTGATCCCGCTCTCCCATAAGCCACCGAAATGTGGGGCCGCGGAAGATTGAAATGCTACTCAATAGCTTCGGCCTCTACCGCCGAACGTATCGTTTCCATCAACTCGCGGTTAGCACCGACAAAATTAGTTCCACGGTCACTGTAGATTTTGGAACAGCGACCTCGTCTGACAATAAAACGCCTTAAGGCGGCGAGGAAGGTTTCAGCACTCGCATCAGAAGCTACCTCAATGTGCACGCTTTGGTGCTAAAACATATGGCCTGATTCCTGGTCGTTTGTACATGACCACTGGCAACGGTCCTCCATAATCAACGCCCACGAAACTAAAAAGTTTCGCCTGTGAAACACGGACTGCTGGCAAATTTCTCATTGGAAGTTGTACTGGATATAACTCTAAATAGGGGAGACATTAGATAAAATAAGGCTTAAACTTCGGAATACTTCTGCGATCCATATTTTTTGATAAAACCTTTTGTATTTGCTTCAAAATAGTGTCAATAAAAAATGTCTGCTCTTGAAAAAGGGTGCTAATTGTTCATTTATTTACTAACAACAAATAAGCGCCAAATTAGTTGCAAAATTGAATATCTCGAATATAAATCAATGAAAAATTACGAAAGTGGGTTCTTAGGGGTTTTTAAGTATGCTGATTACGAATCTGATATCGAATTATAGAAATTCAAAATGGCGGGAGCAAAATGTCCGATGAAAGTGTATAATATTGCAAAATTAACCAAAGATGTTTTTGTTTTTTGTGATGTGTATATACAAAATTGAATTAAAAAATTACATATAATTTATTTATATTTAAAAATTTTAAATTTTAAATATAAAAATTATTTTCCTACGGTTTCCAAGCTTGGAAGTTACAAATTTCACGTTAGATTTAAAAAATTAGAGGTGGCTTGTCTAACATAAAGTATAATGTATTAAAATTATGTTATAACTATATTTCTAGTATTTTGAGGGCAAAAATTTACATTGTAATATCTTCGATGTATTCATTTGGAAAGTATAAACTTGTTGGGAACATATTGATTTTAATAAATTTACAGAATGTTTTTGAAAATAATTTTTATAAAATTTATGGAACGTCCTTTGCTTCTGACACATATTCTGTTATTTCTGCCAATTCTGCTGGATTTTCTTAATTTTCTGATTTCAGATACATTTTCTAAAATTTCAGGTGCATATTCAGCCAAAGCATCTACTTGAAGGACTGTTCGAGCAGTCTGTTCCACTGCAATTTAAGCAGGAAATAGTGCAGTATAATCCAATTTTCCTGCAACCACAATAAACTTTTTAACAGCTTTTCAGGAGCTGGAGGCAGTCATATATACAAGGTGAAATAAAATCCATAATTTTTCATTCAACCATTGCTATATATATATATATATATATATATATATATATGCTAAAACACTTACTTTTCAGCTCACGATTACGTCCTCATAACGTACTAGAGAAAAATAATTAAAATACATAATCGACGTGTTTTTCCTCAGATTCTCGATGGAGTGATCAGTTTTCTGAAAAAACTGAAACTTAACCTTAAAAAACACAAGACGTGTTATATCTCGAAAAGGGTATTTTTAATATTTTTTTAAGATTCCCAATCGAAAGAGCAGAATTTTTTACATCGAAAATGACTTTTTTCTTAGTGTTGTACGGCATTAGTTTACGAGAAATTAAATGACGAACAAGCAGCGCATGGCACGACGAGGCGCGGCAACGTTCGCTCACTCGACAGTGCTGTATTTTTCATTAAAGCGATTTTTAAACTGGGACACTATATATATATATATATATATATATATATATATATATATATATATATATATATATATATATATAATTGTCTATATTAATCTGAAAATTAGTATTAAATGTACAATACGTTGAAATCGGGTCAAGTTTACGTATTTCTTATGTTTGAACGTAGAACATATAAATTACGGGAATGTATTATAAATAAGCGTATAAGCTTTCCATTAATTCAAAATTACGTATTACGTATTTCTTATGAACTTCTAATGACCATCAGTGCGGCTAACTGACGTGCATACTACGCAGGTCTGTAAGATAAAGTAAAAAGTCTATTTGTTTCTATATTGATTGGGGTTTTCGACCCGCCATGTCCGTCTCACATACCTGCACCTCTCAAATCCTCTGATCGAAAATTGAGGCCCGGTCTCTAAATTCGGGAGAGAACTACATGATCACAATAGATCGCATAGTTGCTCGATCAAAAAAGAACAAGCTTTTAATAATTCTACTCAGTTCTGGACTGTACAAATTAGGTTGATGCTGCTGTTTATAGCGGTCGAACTTCCTCGTTTACAGCACTACATTCTAGATATTGCAAATACTGCAGATTTAGCACTTAAGATCCGGGTGCATTTTTACAATTACATTACTGTTTATAGTAATTATAGCAACAATAAAATAATGTAAATTAATAACTAAAACATTTAAGATTTATTTAATAGTATAAGGGACATAAATGATTAAATTCTCAAAATAATTTTCCATAAATATTTACATTTATTCAATAATGCATGGTACGACCTTGGGCTTTTGGAATCGTCTACATTCTTATTCGCATCAACTTAAACAGTTAACGAATAGTATCTTGGTGATCTACATTTCATTCATTATTTACACGCTTTTATAATCCCTTGGAGGTCGTGGATATCGCTATATTTTACGCGCACTGATATTCCAAACAGTTTCGATTAGTAAAAATTTAGGTAGTCGAATTAGCCATGGGAGAGTTTTTACTCTGTTTTGTTGAAAGAAGATTAATATGTTACGTATCACATAGGGTATGCCATTATATTGTTGAAAGATTGCTCTTTGAAAGAAAAGAAATAGCACGGGCTATAAGATGACGTCGATGTAGATCTAATTGGTACTGTTGCCTCTAACTATGACTAGAGGTATCCTACTATCATAACTGACCACTCCTCATACCGTAATACCCATAATTGGCGTTGTATGCTTTGTACGAATACAGTCTTGTCCCCGTTTTCTGCGTTTAGGGCGTATTAATATCCAGCCATAGTTTTGATTTAAACAAAATTAAGATTCATCAAGAACGACGATACTATTGTTATTTTCGTTATGAATGCACAAGGGTTAGTGGTAATTACAAGAAAGAACGTGACGCTATTACTTTCACTATAAATAATCGACATCGAACAAGTAAACAATCGGTACCTGTATGGTCTATCATCATTACGCTAAGGCATTTGAACTCATGCTACAGTCTGTAGTTACGAATGGAAACCATCTTAGACGCACTGGCTTTATATTCGCGCTACAGTACTGCTATTATTACAATTAATTCTTCGATCCATTTTTCGTACAGAAACACCCTCTTTGCGTAGATCCGTAATATGCCGCTTTTTATTTTCGTTAACTTTTTCATAATCTACCCTTTGTCGACGTTAAGGTATTCTTACACTATGTGGGTTATACGTACTAAATCTGAATGAATAAAAACACTATGTCTATATCACACGTGATATCTCTACTTTCTCTGTCGTATTTAATTAACGATATAATCAAATTTCGAACGGAGAAAAATATTATTTTTAAATAGCCATAGTTTTCTAATTACTATAATCAGGATTCGCTTGTGCCAAACCCCAAGAGGTAGATAGATTTCGTAATATAGATGTTTGATATTAAAATAAAATACACAGATAAAAAATAATATGTAAACGATTAAAAATATATGAAAATATTGTTAATAGCTAAAAAAAATTTAATTATTTCAATTTTGAATAAGTGTTTATATATTTTTTATATATAGTTTGTTGCTTTTCTTTAAAGTTTGATATTTCTGCTGCATAGGTCATGAACATGCGAGGTTTGTTCCGTAAATAACGAGTCAATTTATTATAATCCAAACACCATGTGCAATCGCGATGTAGCCTGACAGCAGATGAGAGTAAATTGTAATACGCATGAGTAAATACAAGGTGACTTAGATTAGTAAATTTGTATCAAATTTGAGTTAAGTTGAAACATTTATTTGCAAACAATGCATTGAGGTCATGATACAAATAATTCATTAATATACGAGAATTTGTTGTAAGTGATCTATAGTTTAAAAGATCAGTGATAAGGACATTACCAAAAAATATTGAACTTGTATGGGCCGCAATCGGTAAGAAAATATTTTGAGAAAATCTTGGCATGAAACGTCTTGCGACAAAATTTGTTTTGCGGCTACAGGAAGATAGGGTTCTACAGTTACTAATGACTTACTTCAAGCTGCTGCCAATGAAGCAAATTTCTCAAAAATATCACACCCGAAGAAGAAACTTGGATCTACAGATATAATTGGAAAGCAGTAGCTCATTTATCCAATAGAAGTCTCTGGTTTGTTACGTCCTATAAAGTGTGCGAGATCCATATCCGTTTACTTTAAAGGTGAGTGAGGTTACGTGTAATGTTCTTGTATCATTTTTGCTGAATATACAATTTTTGTTAGTTATAGTTATTTGTATCATGTGCCTCTATAATTTCGAAGCGAATCAGGTATTTCGTCTCTAATATCATTTCAAACAATTTTTCTTCCGTGGAAATGTAAGGAAAAAGAATGCAACTGTGTATTAATAACAACCATCTCTTTGAATTTGCATGGAATTAGGGTTATTAAAGTAAAATAAACATTTTATTAATATAAAAAATAATACATTTTGGATTGCTCTGACCCCTAGAACCCATACACCTAGGGAATTTTGCTCCCTTTCTAACTCCCTTTCGGTGAGTCTGGGTCCGTCCATGTAATTTCAGAAAATACTCCCAGAAAAATTTTGTAGACCTGGCCTTTGAATTTTGGTACACCATGACAATGAATCGCATAACTACGAGACTGGAAACGAAAAGTTATTTGATAATTGTATAATTCTGAATAAAATTACATCTCTGAAGTTACAAAATATAAACGGGACTTAGAAATTTAAAATCAAAGCTGAAATAATTGTAACATAATTGTGATTTAGAAACCGGGAAAGGACTAACGAAGTGCAAGGATATACTCATTTCTTTGCGACAAGTGTTATCAAAGCTGTTTGAAAAACTAGTATTTAATAGATTTAAACTTAAGTCATCAATAAGGAGACCTTATTTGGGAACACCAATTTGGTGTTCGAAATAAACATTCAAGTGAATCTAATTACAGACAACAGTCGAGAAATCAATCAATGGAAAAAAGTATGCACGACCATGTTCCTGAATTTGGCACAAGAGTTAGAGCGTGTTTGACGTAATTTTTTTCTTCATAATGAACAAATACCCAGTGACCGAAAACAGTCGTATTTGTTTGTGAAAGTCCTTTAAGTGAAATATAATAACGTGTATTCTAAATTTAAGCCAATTAAAACTGTAGGGCTATATGGTAGCGTGTTAGAGCTGGTGTTTCACTTATTAAACATTAGTGACTTGCCCAAACCAAACGAGGCATTAGTGGCTACCTTTGAGGATAATACTGCTGTTATGGTGGTGCATTAAGATGTTAATAGTGGAAACTGAAACTACAAAAAACTTTAGGTAACGTAAATATCTGTGTTAAAAACGGCAGATGAAACTTAATAAAAATATGGTAAGTTTAATCATATTAGCTTTACAAACAAAAAGAATCAACATATTTGCATTTAACAACTAAGTCGTTCTTACTGCAACTCAGCCAAGCATCTCTAAATTACACTAGGAAGGACCACGAGGAGAATATAAAACTGTTGAAGCAATTTAAACTTCTACTAGTACAAAGCGTTATGTGACGTATAAAAAAGCAACGTATACCTCGATAACTTTAATACACTATAGAAGTTTGTCTGGTTATCACAAAGTTTTAGTAATTTAAGTTAAAATAACTAATTGGTTTTAATATTGGGTAGCGTTATATTCCTCTGTATTATATAAAAACATAATTAGTCTTATTATTGCAATTATTATTTTAAGCGTTTCTAAGACTGGTTAAAGTCTTTCCTCTAGAAGATGATTTTAATTTCTTAATTAAATTATTTTTGTAGAATATAAGTTTCTTAAAATAGAGAAAATGTGTAAGTGAATAACAGCAATTATATCACACTAGAGTAGAATTATGAGTAATGATCAGCCATTTAGTAGTGCTAAGATTAATAGGGAACGTAGTATAATTCATTAATAAGAAATAAAAATGAAGAAACAAAAATTAAAATAAAATCTCTGTTATTGTTAGAGAGCTAAATAAAGAGCCAATGACAAGAATAATTTTTTGCTATAATATGTTGATAAAGAAAGGAAATAACCAGAATATGGCAAATAAAAAAATAACTTCTAAAAATGGTCTTTATTTGAAAGATAAACTAAAATTAGACGATCAGATTAATTAGGGATAGGTTTGCTGTTAGTTTCAATAATTTTATAATACTTTTTTAAATTTAATTTTAAAAGAAGAACAAAACAAGAACGTAAAATAGTCAAAACTTATTATTTTATTATTCTTTTTAAGTTTAATTAAATAAGAAAAGCTATTTGAGGAACTAAAACCTTTTATAAAATAAGGATTATTGTCTATAGACATAAATTGTTATTGATGATTTATTGTAATTTATTAGAGTATATAATATATACGCAAAGGTTTAAAGTTACACCATTGGCGCTAAGGCGTTGGTGCCGTTATATCACATATTTTTGTCTGCAATTATGTTTTTTATCTTTCCTTGTTTAAAACTTTAAATTACATGTGAAAACGGTCATGTTACTTTTACCTAAATTGTAACAACAAAACTGTACTATTGTTTTTTTATAGTTTTATTTATTCTAAGAAACAGAGCTGGAAGTAGTCATCGCAATAGCCACGTCTTGTCAAGGAGATCCTGTCGAGAGATTGCTTCTGGAACTGCCGTCATATTCTGAAGCTAACTTTATAAACCAAGATAAGCACTTGAATCCATTTGTATGATACATTGATTAGAAAACTGCTCTAAGAGACGTTGATATAACAACTATAGAAAAAAGTCTAAATCAAAGACGGCAAACTACTATAGCACCAGCTGATAAGTACTTAATCTTACTACAACTGTACTTAATAATTTCCCGAATAGTTTAAAAACCAATCAACATATATTTGCGCGAAATTCTATCTTCCATAGAAGTAACAAACTGCTTTTTTTGAAAAGCCTCTAAAAAAGCAAAACCATCTATATGGCACATTTTACTTTTTCACAGAGAAGACGAAATCTAGGATAGAAATAGCTTTGATAAAATACGCTAGGGTTCGTCAACTATTCAAGAAAAGTTTTTGAACTCTATCTGTCAGAAGTTATTTCAGAAAAAATTCACATCAACTAGGGTTACCTTTTTAAAAGTGTTGTCCAAGTAATTTAAATAATAATCAATTTTAAATATAATGTAGCAAAAAAAATTATCAAGTAAAATAAAATACTTAAACACTTACCAGATACTGGTATCAAATTTATCAAGATACTTAATAATATATCGAGATTGAACTATTTTCCAGATTAAGGGAATCTTACTACCATAATTCTAATACAAAAACCTAATAAACCAGCTGAAGATGCTGATTCTTACAATCCAAATAACTTACTCCCAAAATGTATGAGATATTATTTATTATAAAATTTGAACAGTTGTTGAGAATATTAATTTACCATCTCAATATCGGTTTGCACTAAATAAATAACGCACTTAAAGGCAACAAATATTGATGTGCGTTTTTTTGACATTGGTCAAAATTGTGATAAGATCTGATGTTTTGTACACACGTCTAAGCCACATTTGGCCCTAATACCATCTCTACCCGCAACCTTGACTTGTCCGCTTGCTCACCCCTATTCCTAGCTAAAAGAGATTTTACAAAGAAAAGGATCGTATGACCACCGATCCAGCAACAGAACGTAACTGGCCGCCGACCGAAGCTGAACATATTTTAACTTTGAATTTGTGCAAACCCAATAGCGTGCTTTGATTACGCTTTGTCTGTTACCTGTTTGTGTGTTCTGAACCCATCCGTGATGCTCCAATGATTCTATATCTGTCCGTTATTAACCCATCGTTCGATCGCCAAAACATTTTTACAAGAGAACGTCACGTGAAGTCTCTTAGTTGCCACTCCGAATTTTAATATAATTTAATTTGCTTATTCAACGTTTTGTATTCTAGTCTTTCGATTAGTGTCTTTGCTAACTACACCGAATTTTAATATAATTTAATGTTATGCTTATTCTAATATTGTATTTGTGTTAAATCATATAGTTTATACAGTTTGTTTGTTTATTTATTTTGTTTATGTTATTTGATTGTTAATATCTTAATTTGTGCTTAAATATCAAGCATTTATACGTAAAGTTGTCTTGTTCGTTGTGTGCATTTGAGTTAAATCTAATTGTGCTTAATATCAAGCATGACCTTGGTCCATGTTAAAGTGTCTTGTTAACAGCGGACCTGTGTCAAAAATGTCATTAACTACAATATCAATCTATGCTAATGATACACTTGTCCATTGTTATTTTTATCTCGGATTAACATGCTGATAATCTGTCATAAATGTCATCTGAGACTACAATATCACATTTATGCTGAGGTGCAAATCCTGCTTTCCAGTCAACTAAATGGCAACTAGACACCGGTATCAGTATGTGAAAACTGTTAAATTTCTCTGAAGATACCCGTATCACATTGTATGATTCACATGCAAATCCTGTTTGAGACAACTAAATGGCAATTAGACACCACAATTAAAACATGTATTGATTAATTAGCCAGAAATTAAAAAACTAAATGAAAATTTTCTTAAATAAAACTATTTTAAGAGCAGTATGACCAAAGAACTCATAAGAGATTCATATGTGAACTTCACCATCGATAACATTAGAAGAATTCAAAGCAGTTGTAGACATTTTCTAAACCTAAGATAAACATTATCTTAAAGTAAATTCGGTCAACTAATAAATTTCAAAAGGGGATATTACCTACTGGGCTAAACTCAATGCAGATTCAAACTGATTGGCTATTGAACTTTACATCGATAACAGTTAGAAGACAGCTATACTAAAGCAGTTGTAGACGTTTTCAGAATTCGTAACGATAAACCGGTTTGATCTTAAAGTAAATTTCGGTTCAACTAATAAATTACAAAAGGTGATATTCACTTACGTTTGAATATAATGTCAATTCGCTTGAATTCAAACTGATTGGCTATTAAACCTGTAGTTTACGTTTCATACATAGTCGAAACTAGCTTACTGTAAAGAAGTTTAAGCAACTTGTTAGAATTCATACGAGACCAAGTTTAAGGAAGTTTCCGCTAAATTTTTCGGTTCCAGCTACAATTTTGTACTGATCCTTCATTCACTTTCGTTTGAATATGAATGTCATTACAGACTTGAATAATATCCGTGTTGATTATAATAGTTTTGTAGTTTAGTCATTCAATACATAGTTTGGTACCTGTTCTAATGCTTTACCTGTAAATTGAAAATCATCGGAACTCTTTCACATTATAGAACGTTTCAAGCTAAGATAAGTTTCCTAGTCTGACGGATGGTCGGATATAAATCGTCGCGACAAATTTTCTCATCTGATCCTTCATTCAGTTGTTAGCAATATGAATGTTTTACAGACTGTAAATCTAAAGTCCGTGTTGTATCTATTAATAGTCATTAATGGACATATCTCCTAAGTCAGCTTAATAACTTGTTTATGGTAACGGTTCTCCAAAATGTATCTAATGATTTACTTCTAAAATATGTTTTACCGATCATGCGGAACTGCTTTTCCATTAGTACTCGACGTTTTGTCTATTTAGGATAGTAGTCTGCGGTAACAATGACATATCTGTTGGTGTTGTCGTTGATATAAATCGTAGCATTGATCAACTACTACCCTTTCTCATTCGATCATACTTATTGGTTGCCTCATACGTTGATTTTACTGTAAATCTAAAAAAGTTGTTCTATTTTTATTCATTTTCAGTCCTTACAATGGACATAGCTCTGACATCAGGTTTTCAGTACTAACAATTGTGACCTGGATTTAATATAACTGACGTTTTGACTCCTCAAACCATTTATCTTTAAGAATTCAATATTAAAAACTACGTTTGATTTCAATATGTCGATTTCTATACATTCTAGCATCACATTTAATTCTACTATTTGTCTATTTAGGATAGTAGTCTGCGGAACAATCGATTATCAATCATTGTCCAATTTCCAAACAGTGGTTACAAGTTTGTATAGACTAGCATTATCAACTAGAGCCCTTATACGTTGTGCTAACTTTCAACTAATAGTTCTTGCCAATCTAAAATTGTCAATAGCTATTTTCAAAGGATTATTTTCCAATGTACATATATTTGCAAGTCCTCATAAAATTGACTTGTAAGACATGTGACACTAGGTTTTCACAAAACTAACACATCTGTGACCTGGATTTAATATAACTGACGTTTATTCCCATTGACAATTTCTCGAAATAGCCAATTTATCTTATTCGTCCATCCTGTATCTAAAGTAACACTCTATATGGCATTGCTTACCTTGGTCTTCATTATAAATTATCGTCTATTTGGACATATGAGCTCAAAATGTGTAATTCAACTAATTATTTTGATTGAGCGAATCTTCCAGTCATCATTTGTTCATCAGCCGAATTCTTGCTAATCCAATTACATGCACTGGTGGGCTGATTGATTCTGATTATATTGTAACCCACTTTTCTTCTAATAGTTGACTCCTATTGACGTTGTGCTAATCAGCTTTCAAGTTTAGCTCCGTAAACCTTCGCGATCAAGATAGAGTATTTTTATTTATTACATTTTAGTCAACTCTAGTCAACGTACAATCATATTATCGCATAAAATTCTTGAAACTTCACTGTTTACAACTAACGTTGTTCATGGATGTGCGATGATTTGAACGGTTTCTTGTTGTCATCATTAGTAATGTAACAAATTTAAGCTAAATCCAAATCTATCTATAAAATATCTAAGTAATTTTGATTGCCTGTAAGTAAAATAAAGTAAACTACTTTAAATAAATTTGCACGTGCTTAATAAGATTCTCAGCTTGTTTCCACTTTGCATGTGGGAAGACGTTGAAGGATTATCATGTCTAGTTTACCGGTATTAATTCCATTGTCTATGCATAGTGATCTACTTTTTATCGTAGTTAATCAAATTTGATCGATCTTCAATGATCATCATTTAGTTCATTTAGACATGCCACTGACCTGACAATTTCAGTCGATAAGTCCTTAAAGTCTTTGATGGATAGGGTTCTGATTAAGGTTCTTGATTATACTAGTCAAGTACCACTTTTTATTCATATGTCTGGATCTAACATTAACTTTAATAGACATCTCAAATTTATTTAGCTTGTAGTAAACCTTATCAAATAGTTTTATTTGCATTTATTAATTTAGTCAACTGAGGTTCTAGTCAGACGTACCTTCATCTATAAGTACACGAATTTATTTCTTATTAAAACTCATTGTAAATAGGATTGCTACTTTTACGGTTATCTTTTGACTGTACTTTAGTCATATGTAACATAACTTCATTAACACAATATGACTTGGTGGATTTACAGTTTATTTATCAATTTATTTAAAGTCTTAGACTATAATTTTATTCTGTACCTTTATATCCTAAAGTTTTAACATATTGTTATAAGTCCATCTACAAACGTTGCACGTGCTAATTTATACATCAATTCTAATTTTGCAGACCCTCTTATGTATTGATTTTGGATTTAATTTGTGCGTGATATAGGTGTATAAATAAGTTCTCAGCTTTATCATTTCACAGTGACATCGAATGTTTACATGTAACGTATTAGACCTTCTTGCGGATTTAAAGCAATGACATTTGGTCATTTGAAACATCTACGATTTGGTTTGATGCAGCATAACCTCAATAATCAGCTGTGTTCAGATATATCAAAAGAGCATATTCGATTTTCTATCACTTAGCTGTTTCATCTTAAGAAACTGCTAACTACCTGAAGATTTTGCATATGCGTGAGTAAGTCCTTAAAGTCATGCAACGTGCAAAAGTTCTTATAAGATCTAACCACGCGCTGGACGCCCTCATATTTGACACGTATTGACATTGCTGGATCATAACAATGTACTGAAAGAGTTGCATGAACAAGCTTCGTCACTCACAGCATTTCCATATGTTTGCATGCAATATTTTAGATACAAAAGGATAGGCTATTGGTGTTCCCATAAACTATCCGAAGACAACAAAAATCGACGGCGTGACACCACACTCCATTTGCTTTCAAGGAACCGAAAACATAATTTTCTGCATAAAATTATTACGGGCGATGAAAAATGGATCTTGTACGACAATCCCAAGCGCAAAAAATCATGGGTAGACCCTGGCAAACCTTCGACATCGACTCCAAAGCCCAATATCCACGTCAAAAAGAATTTTCTTTGTATCTGGTGGGATTAGAAAGTGTGCTTTACTATGAACTTTTGAAACCAGGTGAAACAGTTACGGCGGATCGCTACCAACAGAAACTTATCAATTTGAGAGACGCAATCAAAGAAAAGAGGCCATTTACTGGACAAAGAGTCGCAAAGTTATCCTGCTCCATGAATATGCCCGACCACATGTTGCGAAGGCGACGCAAGAACACATCTTCGCGTTCGGCTGGGAACTTCTCCCACATGCGGCGTATAGCCCAGACATGGCCCCTTCCGATTATCATTTATTCCGGTCGTTACAGCATCACTTGGCTGGTACGCACTTCAAAACAGAAGAAGTCCGAAAATGCATCGATAACTCTATCGTCTCGAAGCCGGTGAGCTTCTATCACCAGGGAATTCGCAAGTTACCCGAAAGATGGAAAAGGTAATCGATGCCAACGGAGAATACTTTGATACTTAAGCTTTTTGTTTGTTTTTAAATAAAACTTTAATTTTGCAGAAAAAAGCTGAGAACTTATTTATACACCTACTACATTTATTCAAGAAATGCAACTCGTCATTGTAAAACTAAAAACCGGTAAGTCTGTTGCACAAAAATTTTGCTTGAAATACATACACACTGTGAATGCAATGGACCTTTTTTTACACATTTTTACAGTTATGATATTGGATGATATAAGAATGCTTAACTAGAAAAATTCAGAATAAAATAGGGAATAAATATAATTTTATTTAATTCAAAATATTACCGCATTTGTAATTTTCTTGTATTTCTTATAACTTTTAACAAAAAAATATTTAATTTCAAACCTTTTATTTGCAATAAGTAAAAATAATGTATTCGTATTCTTAAAATAAACGCATACATAGCACACGTTTTTTATTTTTCCTTATTTGAATGCCAGGAAAACGTGTCAGCTGATATCTCTAGCAGGTATATATATATATATATATATATATATATATATATATATATATATATATATAATATGTATGTATGTATATGTTAGGATAGGTTTCCGCAGTTAACTGTTTAAACGACTTAGTTCACGGGTTAAATCGCGTCTTACTTGAGACAATTCTCGACATCGGCTTTGATGGTATTTTCAAGAGTTCAGCTCTTCACTAGGGGTCTCAATCTGCCTACTTCCCAAGGAGAGCTACGAGTCTTTGAGTAAGACTGATCTTTCGTGTGACTAATTTGGTCTTTTATAGGGCTGGAAGTGAAACTTCCGTGGAATGAAAGAGGTGAAATTATGTACTACTGTGTACAAATATAACCCGGAATTTTGTTATAATTTTTGAAATCCTTATTTATTCTTAAAAATCTATTTCATCGCCTTCGTAATCTGGCTGCAATGCACTTATGCCAGCGAATTTTTCACTCATCAAAACACTTTAAAACGTCCTGTTTCGGGATGGCCTTCAGCACCTTCTTCGATTAGGCTTGAATCTCTTCTCTCGTGTCAAAACGGTGTCCCCATAGCGGTCTTTTCATTTTGCTGAATAGCCAGAAGTCACATGGAGCTAAATCAGGCGAACATGGCGGTTGCGGAACGATATGGGTGGAATTTTTAGCGAAATGGTCACGAACAAATTGAGGGTTTTCTGGAATCAAACGAGATTTGACTTTTTGAGGTACAAAACTTCCTTCAAAATGGTGTTGACTGATCCATTTGAAATGCCAACGATGTCAGCAAGCTCTCTAGTTGTCAATCGACGATTTTGGAGCACCAATTCTTTAATTTTCGCGACGTGCTGTTCGTCAGTTGATGTACTTGGATGTCTTTGATGTGGTTCGTCTTCAACGCCTTCACGACCCTCTTTGAACATTTCATGCCATTCGTATACTTGTGTTTTAGACATAGCCTGTTCACCGAAGGCTTTTTGTAACACTCTGAGCGTTTCCGCATCAGAAATATCATTTCTAACACAAAATTTAATCGAACTTCTTTGTTGAATATTTTCTCATATGGTAAAAATCGAAAAAGTTAATTTTGGTTGTTTACGAAAACGAGCGTCACTCTTCAACTAATTAAGATATTAACCTAAAATTTGACACAGATATCAGTAGCAGACCTACCAACTTAAAACTAAAAAGGGTTTGTGCCCACCGAAATGCCCGCGCAGTTTAAATTAAAAATTCCGGATTATATTTGTACACAGTAGTACGTTTGGCATTCTCTTACCCCAAATTTTATTATACGCTAAATAATATTTCTCTTATTTTCAATCTTTCGGTGGAAATATTTAATATACTGTTTTTGTAGGATTTTACAGGAACTGTTACGTTATGAGCATATATATTAGGTACACACTTTTTTATTTTTAGCAATTAATCTAACTTTCTGGTGAAACAAAATGGCCACGAATTTAAGACTCGCTGGAAACTCATGGAGGTATGTGACGTGCTAGTATAAGTACATGTTAGTAGGCACAATAATTCCTCAAAGCTGCACTACCTATAAATGCGCCCCATCAAAAAAATAGTAAAATTTACAAAAAAATCGTCAAAAGAAGAAAACAGAAATTTTAAAAATTAGATTTATATGAAAAAGAACACTGCATGCAATAAAAAATGACAATATCAAACTGATACAAAAAGATAAAGAAAATTATTTCCCCAAAAAACGGCTTTTTTGACGCAGAAGACAAATAAAAGAGTTAGAAGACCCTTAAACAAGCCTCAAACCACTAGAATTTATTTATTAAATCCAAAATAAAATATTTTCCATTTACATACAATAAATGCATGAGGGGGATAAGTTTAATTTACTATCCATTTCTATTCCATTAGCATTCCAAAGGCTCTAAACGAAATACGCAAGTGGGTAGCCTGCCAATCAAAACATCTTGGTTCCCACAGACCAGCTTTTCCTGGGGTAAGAATTTTTATTGCCATGACACCGCTTGTGCTCAAGTCTCATTATACTTTGAAACACTCTTCTCAATTATTAAAAATTACAAAGTTAAAATAACAATAGATAAGTAAATTCAGGCAGAATGATAATTAATTTCCAAATTACTGTTAACATAAGCATCTGTATTTAATTTATTTAATGTGGTTAGTTAAGTCTTTTAAAAAAATATATAACATAATTTTGAATACACTTACTGTTAAATTAATACAAATACATTTTCAAAACATGGGGCCGGCGAAGAGATTGCTCTGTAAGCAATCCCAGAACGAACTTAAAAAAACCTTTCGATTTCGATTTCGAATTTTGAAAATTCGAAATCGAATATCTGAAAATTATTCGACATAGAATTTTTCTTCATTTTGAAATTCAGCGTAAAATTTTTAAGAATACATTAAAATCGTAATGTCGAAATTTTCCCGAAATTGAAGTCGAATATCTCGAAAACTATTCGAGATAGAAACTTTTGATTTCGATTTTGAAATCAGCGTAAAATTTCCTATAAGAATCCATTTTAAAATTTTAAAAAATCCATTTTGTGACAGCGATAGACAGACCGACAGACCGACAGACATATAGAATTCAGTAACGAACTTTTTAAGTTCGTTGAATATTAAAATTAAGATATTTTATATACCAACATTTATAAATTATGAATAATTTTCCACTATTTGTACGCAGAAGGTGACTTGCACACAAAGAGCATCCAGGACTCTTGAAACTTTATAGCAACATGAACCATTGCTAGTGTTTACACATATTAATATTTGACATAATTAATTTTTATGATAAGGCCGTGGCTTTACGGGTTTATCTAATTTCACTTTGTTCACGTTAGTTATTCGTGTTTTTGTAACATTGGGAACGGACTGCGTTTTTATGGGTATCTTTGATTGGTGCTCATCTCTAAACACACTTATCCCGAATCCCATCTCTACCTGTAACCTTGATTGTACGCTAACCCACCCTACTCACTACTAAACGGGATTTTTACCGCCGCCCGGCATTCCGATTCGAACCCCCGTGACCGACGGAGCCACCAGCCGAAGCCGACCCAGGTGCTGTATTGCGCTTTGCTTGCGCGCTTGTCTTTTGTAGGTTCCGCCCCGTCCGTGGTGCCCCAGTACAACTGGCCAAGGAATACCCATCCCAGGGTTGAAGCCGCCAACGAAGAGCACGCCGACATCGGCCGTCCAGGCTACCAGAGACCATTACTTGCGGTAAGTCTCATTTTAGTTGTTCCGTCGCGCATTTGTTCCCAACAGCACAACCGACCTACCGCCCACCATATTTGAAGTTATTTATTCATAGTTGTTTTTATGTTTTTTCTCAATTTCTTTGTTTTGCTTAATTGTTACTTTGTGATTAATTTCTTTGTGCCTATTATATAGTTTACACAGTTCTGATTTGTTTTAGTTCCTGTTTTGTATATCGAGTTACTTTAACTGTGCTTAATTATCAAACCATCTTAGTATTCTATAACCCTCATGACTTTCTATAGTTTGTATTACATTGTTCTAAATTGCGATAAACTTTTATGGATATTTTTTGCTTGTGTATAAGATAATAATAATGCAATTAATCTAATTTAAAAAGTTTGGCATTTGAGATAGCTATAGTTTATAATTTATCATCCAAATCTTTATAAAGCAAAAGTCATCGATTTTTAGAAAATACAAATACCAAGAAAATTTACCAAAATTAAATCTAAAGGATTTTTTTAGTAGATCTTCTGGCAGTGCCTATCCGTTTCGGTTGTTGGCTATTAACATGGCTATCCTAGCTTTATTGGCTGCTGTACGGAAAAGTTGAGTTGTTGTTAAAGAGAACCATTTCTTTAGGTTCTGTAGCCATGATATTCTTCTACGTCCTGGGCCTTGTTTTCCGTACACTTTCCCCTGCAAGATGAGTTACAGTAGGCCATATCGATGTTCGTTGCGCATTATGTGTCCCAGGTATTCCATTTTACGTTTTTTGACAGTGATGATTATTTCATAGTCTTTCTGAATTCTACGCAGTACTTCTCTATTTGTAATCCGGTCTACCCATGAGATTTTCAGGATGCGTCTATAACACCACATTTCGAACGCCTCTAACTTCTTGGTAGTAGCCTCGGTCAGCGTCCAAGATTCCACCCCGTACAGGAGCACTGCGAATACGTAGCATCTCAGTAAACGAATTTTTATTGGTATTAAGAGGTCGTGGCTCTTGAATATTGTGTTCATTTTAATGAACGCTGCCCTAGCTTTTCAATTCTTTGTTTTATTTCAGTTGAGTGATCCCATTGTTCGTTTAGACTTGTCCCTAGATATGTGTATTTCTAACTCGTTATCTGTTGTTGGTTAACTATTAGACGTCCCGGTGGTATTGGATTCTTGCTGATGACCATGTATTTAGTTTTTGTATGTTAAAGTTTAGACCATATTTTGGCTTGTTTCTACGCTGTTATTAGCTGTAGGCCTCAGGTTATCTGACAGTATAATTGTATCGTCTGCGTATCTTACGTTGTTCAGCCGTTCTCCGTTGATGAGTATTCCTCGTCATATAACGAACTGTTTTGTTATGCGTTCTATTAGTTTTAGATACATTAGATGAATGAACTCCAAACGTATAACAAAATTCGAAAGCTGTACATTGTAAAATGTTAAAGTATGTTAAATTATCAAAGATGTCTAGCGACGATTTTAAGGAAATCGCTATTTTATAGAAAATTTCGATCTTTTACCAATATTGTATTTTTAAAATCGTTGAAAATAAACTTTTAGTTTGGTGAATATTCGAATTTTTTGTATTTATAGTAGATATTAAGAAGACAGTATAAGGACGTTCAAATACAATATTTTAAAAATGCCTTTTAAATCGGTGGGTGGCCAATAATAAAATTAACAACAGTAATAAATTTCTATTCAAAAATATTTGTTGGAAGGTACGCTTCGTGTTTTTTGCATTTTTTTTAATTTAGTGGTAGTGGTAGACTTATCCATTTATGATGAAACTGTGCCTATATGGTCATTGTGGAAATGTGCTTGAATGCAGAGCCAACTGAATTAGTAGAGACAATGTATTAAGTTTTTATATTTACCGATACAGATATTCGGATCGTTAGAGTTTTTGCCACGGTAATTACATTTTGTTAATATGATCTCAACTACAATGTACATTATAGACAGCTAACATACTATTTTTTTTATTTTTTAGGACATTTCTCATAAACAGCAATAACAGGAAGAGTCGGTCCTTAAATCTCAAATTAGAAACGCAAATAGAAAAATTAAATAAGTTTAGGGTTCCCCGTGTCCTCGTGGTTAAGTGTTTACTCCGCTAGTCTCGAACCTTGCGCAGGCGAATTCGAGTCTCGCTCAACACATGCGAGTATGCGACGTCGTAGTTAAGTACATATTAGTAGGCACAATAAGCCCTTACAGCTACAGTGTCGGTAAGTGCGCTTAACTAAATACTAGGATGTCACATACACACAAGGGGAGCGAGACTCGAACTCACGTGTACCGACCGAGAACAGATGCAATGGGACAGCCCAAAAACAGTATATTACTATTAAGAAATGTATTTGGTCGTTTTTGTTATTTTTAGTTAAATCTGTTATTTCCTTTCAACCAAACCAAATTATTAATGTAAATAAACAAATTTTATATATAGTATATATATATATATACGCATTCGTTCTTGTCAGTTGTGTATATATATATATATATATATATATATATATATATATATATATATATATATGTATGTATGTATGTATGTATGTATGTATATGTTAGGATAGGTTTCCGCAGTTAACTGTTTAAACGACTTAGTTCACGGGTTAAACCGCGTCTTACTTGAGACAATTCTCGACATCGGCTTTGATGCCATTTTCAAGAGTTCAGCTCTTCACTAGGGGTCTCAATCTGCCTACTTCACAAGGAGAGCTACGAGTCTTTGAGTAAGACTGATCTTTCGTGTGACTAGCTTGGTCTTTTATAGGGCTGGAAGTGAAACTTCCGTGGGAATGAAAGAGGTGAAATTATGTACGTTTGGAATTCTCTTACCCCAAATTTTATTATACGCTAAATAATATTTCTCTTATTTTCAATCTTTCGGTGAAAATATTTAATATACTGTTTTTGTAGGATTTTACAGGAACTGTTACGTTATCAGCATATATATTAGGTACACACTTTTTTATTTTTAGCAATTAATCTAACTTTCTGGTGAAACAAAATGGCCACGAATTTAAGACTCGCTGGAAACTCATGGAGCTATGTGACGTCCTAGTATAAGTACATGTTAGTAGACACAACAATCCCCCAAAGCTGCACTACCTATAAATGCGGCCCATCGAAAAAATAGTAAAATTTACAAAAAATCGTCAATTAAAAGAAGAAAACAGAAATTTTAAAAATTAGATTTATATGAAAAAGAACACTGCATGCAATAAAAAATGTCAATATCAAACTGATACAAAAAAAAGAAAATTATTTCCCCAAAAAACGGCTTTTTTGACGCAGAAGACAAATAAAAGAGTTAGAAGACCCTTAAACAAGCCTCTTAAAATCAATGTTCAAACCACTAGAATTTATTTATTAAATCCAAAATAAAATATTTTCCATTTGCATACAATAAATGAATGAGGGGGATAAGTTTAATTTATTATCCATTTCTATTCCGTTAGCATCCTAAAGGCTCTAAACGAAATACGCAAGTGCGTTTCCTGCCAATCAAAACATCTTGGTTCCCACAGACCAGCTTTTCCTGGGGTAAGAATTTTTATTGCCATGACACCGCTTGTGCTCAAGTCTCATTATACTTTGAAACACTCTTCTCAATTATTAAAAATTACAAAGTTAAAATAACAATAGATAAGTAAATTCAGGCAGAATGATAATTAATTTCCAAATTACTGTTAACATAAGCATCTGCATTTAACTTATTTAATGTGGTTAGTTATGTCTTTTAAAAAAATATATAACATAATGTTGAATACACTTTCTGTTAAATTAATACAAATACATTTTCAAAATATTAAAATTAAGAAATTTTATATATTTATTATAAATTAGGAATAATTTTCCATTATTTGTACGCAGAAAGTGACTTGCACACAAAGAGCATCCAGGACTCTTGAAACTTCATAGCAACATGAACCATTGCTAATATTTACACATATCAATATTTGACATAATTAATTTTTATGGTAAGGCCGTGGCTTTACGGGTTTATCTAATTTCACTTTGTCCACGTTAGTTATTCGTGTTTTTGTAACATTGGGAACGGACTGCGTTTTTATGAGTATCTTTGTTTGGTGCTCATCTCTAAACCCACTTATCCCGAATCCCATCTCTACCTGTAACCTTGATTGTACGCTAACCCACCCTAGTCACTACTAAACGGGATTTTTACCGCCGCCCGGCATTCCGATTCGAACCCCCGTGACCGACGGAGCCACCAGCCGAAGCCGACCCAGGTGCTGTACTGCGCTTTGCTTGCGCGCTTGTCTTTTGTAGGTTCCGCCCCGTCCGTGGTGCCCCAGTACAACTGGCCAAGGAATACCCATCCCCGGGTTGAAGCCGCCAACGAAGAGCACGCCGACATCCGCCGTCCAGGCTGCCAGAGACCATTATTTGCGGTAAATCTCGTTTTAGTTGTTCCGTCGTGCATTTGTTCCCAACAGCACATTTTTCCCGCAGTCTTGAGAGTGCACAACCGACCTACCGTCCACCATATTTGAAGTTATTTAATCATAGTTGTTTTTATGTTTTTTCTCAATTTCTTTGTTTTGCTTAATTGTTACTTTGTGATTAACTTTGTTTTGCCCAATACATAGTTTACAGCTCCGTTTTGTTTTAGTTCCTGTTTTGTATATCGAGTTACTTTAACTGTGCTTAATTATCAAACCATCTTAGTATTCTATAACCCTCATGACTTTCTATAGTTTGTATTACATTGTTCTAAATTGCGATAAACTTTTATGGATATTTTTTGCTTGTGTATAAGATAATAATAATGCAATTCATCTAATTTAAAAAAGTTTGGCGTTTGAGATAGCTACAGTTTATAATTTATCATCCAAATCCGAAGACGTTACATTTGAGGTACTAAATAAGGAACAAGAAGTCTCATGGCGTTTTAAAAGTGACTAAATAAAGCAAAAAAATAAACGAACAAACGTTATCCGTCTCACTTCATTGGCCACAATCACTGCGCTTGAGTTATTTTACTTAATTTATGCCTACGCTATACTGTAACAA
>JARFIY010000251.1:0-52682 GCA_036346155.1 Sinelater perroti | reverse complement strand
ACTTCTGGTAAATATAACAAAGATGTGTGGATACTCATTACTTTTAATACTCAAAAAAAGTAATTAATTGGTAAATTTTGATTTTCTTACGTGGGCTTCTTGATATTCGTTGCGAATTGGCAACCCTGCATGTGCTACTTACGACCTGAAGTTTACATCATACAGTTTGACATTTGTGACAGCATACGTACTCAGAACGGTTTGCCAAACGGAAGCTATTCATTTTTTTTTTATTAAGTAAATAAATTTAATCGTGGTCGTAGTAGCAAACATCAATGCTGTGCGCGAACTGATAAAGCAAGATCGTTATGTAATTTATCGTGAAATCCAGGCATTCTTAGGTATTAGTATGACGAGCATATATTCGATATTGCATAAACATTTAATCGTGAAAAAGCTGTGTGCGCATTGGATCCTGCATAAGTTAACGATCTCTCAAAAATACGATCGCCACAGAAAACAAATTTTGGATTTATGCGTATGAGTTCGAAAGTAAACAGCAGTCGACTGTATGGGTCTTACAAGATGAGCCAAATCCAACAAAATTCGTTCGCAATCGAAGCACTTTCAAGCAAATGGTCGTATGTTGTTTTGGAAAAAAATGGATATATTGTAACTGTGGTTTTACAGAATCGTACAACTGTCAATTGTAAATGGTACACAATCATTTGTTTGCCAGGAGTCTTGAAAAAAATAGAAAACCCAATGCGCGACACCAAATTATTTCTCACCACTCAAAACGTCGAATTGATGGGTCATTGCAGTACAGTCTTGATTTGACCCCAAACGATTTCCTTTTGGTCTCACAAGTAAAGAACACACTACATGGACAACGGTTTTAGACGCCGGAAGAAATACCTGATTCGCCATGTTAGTAAAATTCACTTAGTAGAATAGCACTACGTTATTTGTAGTTTGGTAAACCAATAACAAAAGTTTTTCTTGTTTAATTGATGTCTCAAGTAGTATAATGACTGTTTTTTTTTAATTTTGGGCAATCTACTTTACTTAAAATTTACCAACCAGCTAAATATTTATCTTTTTGATAATTTGATTAATTTGTTGTTAAAAATTTTTTTGTAAAAACAAATTTTAAAAGTAGCAAGCGCTACGTTTCTAAATGATCTAGTAAGGAAAATCGAAAAACATTTTTATCATATAATAAATGCCTAAATGTCTAGAAAATAGGTAAAGGTATAGACAAATACATGTTAAAAAATGTATTACTTTAATTGAATATTTAAACAGATAGAGCTAACATTTAATATATTGAATCTTTTTACTATAAAAATCGTTTTTCCTGTTAGGACAGCCCATACCTCACGCAATAAATAATAAATTTTATGTGATTGTGTTTTCTAATTTAATATGACCCGCTTATGTTAGAAAGAGTTCAATTTTGTGTTTTGGTTTAACCGATAGCTTTTGGACGTATTTTGTTTATACCAAGTTTGGGTACGATGTGACGGGAAACCTTTTGAAGAGAGAGGTAGTATTAGATATCTAGCGAATAAAGAGTCTATCAACCACTCCCTATACTAATCTGCGTTGAACATTTTATTTCAAAAACGTTTTGTTTTTTCATGGTAGCTCATTATCAACAATAGTGGTATAAGAATTGCTTTCTATAACGCGCTTGATAGTTTAGGCCGTTACCCGGATGTGCTAGTGGCAATTTCTTACCCGTTTTTTCAAAGTCCACTAAGAAAAGTATTTTACAGGTTTGTAATAATTTAACGCTGGATCTCAAGATCTGTTTGGCCAAAATGCAGTCTTGTTTCTTGGTTTCTTTTAGTCAAGGCACCTACTCATTGATGTCCTGAAAAAAAAGACAAGCGAGTAGTTTAGCAGATAACAGATAGCAGATTTAATTCTTTCAAATTTCTTAAAAATATTTGTTGATTATTTTGCATTTGTACTCGTATTTGTGAGTCTGGTATTTTTAGATAACCGCTGAAGTTGTTCATTATTAGATAACATATCTTAATCATGAAAATAAATATTTTTGTTTTATCTTTTACACAAAAATGCGGTTATAACACAATACAAGGTTCATCCACACTCGCAAATATTTAACCAATTTAGTTTATTGCAACTCAAACGATTATGTGAATGTTATCAGTCAAAGTACTTTGTGAAATAATAAAGTATGGCAATAAAAAAATTGTAATTATGAGTCAGGTCATAAGTGTTTGTTTTGATGTAGTAGTTTACATTATTATTAATAAAATTTCTTTATTAAATATTATTGATTTGTTTTCAATTATATGGATTTTTAAAGCTAAACTTCAGCAAATTAATTTAAAGTGAACATGTCAGTTAATTAAAGTTTAATTTTATAAAATTTAGTACATAATATAAAACTAATTTAACCTTTAGTGCTAACTTATAGACAAATTACTTGATATGACAATAACAAACATTTCTTGTCGCACATACTTTGTATAACAAGAAAGTGACCGTCGTTATTTAGTTAGGAGGTATGTTATCTATCTTAATTCGTTTGAATCAGTATATAGTTTTTTGACAAATTGTGTTGTTAATGTCAATGAACTAGTTATTTAAAAAAAATTACAAATTTTTTGAAGAGATACGAGGCAGAATTTTTAGTAAATTTGAAGCTGACGTATAAAGAGGCTACAAAATATATGCGGAAGTCAGAGGCATTCGTTAAGAAGTGGGTAAAGAGGTATTTGGAGGTTGAGTATGTAGACGACTTGCCGGAGACCCGAATAGTCCGTGTCTAACGAAAAGGGATAAAGTAATTTTGCATCTCTTTGAAAGCAAGCTAGATCTTTTGCTGCGATGTGTTTAAATTAAACTCCGTAAGAAAGAAATTCAGGTTTCTTTTAATGATTCAGTCTCCCAAGTCAATTTTAAAACTAGCTATTGTTTTTGGTTCTGACAGAACAAGTTGGATGCTGCAAGAACATAACCCTAAACATCACAGCAAACTGTGCATAACGATAGAATGTCCGACAATGTCTCTAGATGATAATGACGTTAAAAATGTGTGACCAAACATAAAAATAAAGCTAAAAGGAAAATCAGTTTGTACGGTAAAGTAGTTATCATTTGAAATTAAGAAGATATGATAATCTTTACTAAATTGTCATGCAGAAAACTTTGTCGAAAACATTGAATAAGAATGTAAAAATTATAATCAGAAATGGAGGTAACTGGACCGGATATTAAGTAAATGACCAATAGTTCATCATATATACTTCAATAAGAGAAGAAAAAAGTTTATCTACTTTTTTTTTAATTACAGACTGTATACCAAATTATATTATTTCAACTATCCTAAGATTATGCACTTGACAAAGTAGTATTTATAGTTAGAGTTAGTGAATTGTAAATATAAATACAATCAATGTGCAAAACGTATATATTAATGTACGCGATACTGTGGCTGGTAACGCAAAATAGCTAGTGACAAACTTAAGTACGCAGACGTGCAGCTGGCTATGACTCGCCGCAATCTTCCCTGGAGCAGGCAGATGTGTGCGTTCTAAATTTTGTTTAAAAATATAAATTAGTTGCTTGTGATCGCTAAAAATTTAATTTCCTACTTTCGACAGCATCTCTGAAATGTCTTACAGAGTTCTACCTCGCGAGTAACTTGCGATGGTATACACTATACGTTTTCTTCCCCGAAGTTAAAAACTTTAAAAAACCTAAAGGTTGCTATGCATTGTTGTAAGGCTGCACCTACCGCGTAATCGGAAGCGTCTACCACTAAACTAACAGGCTCACCTGATACTATGTTAGATGTGCTAATATTGTCGCGTTTGTAAGGGCAAATTTTACGTTTGAAAAAGCTATCTTAGCGTTTTCGTTCCATTCACCAAGTGTATTATTATTTATGCCGAGAAATTATCGTTATTGTTTAATAGTTTTACCTAAAGGCTTTACTCCCTATGAATTGACGGTACAGCCAAGAAAGGTTAGTTCATTCGCACCGAAAATATATTTTTCCAGATTAATAACAGTTCCGTATTGGCTTAATCGATCAAAAGAAATTTAAGATGTTCTAAATGCTGTTCTTCATTTTCTGATGCGATTAACAGATCGTCGAAGCAGCCAAACACAAATTTTAAAAAACGAGCAATTTGATCGATAAAACGTGGACATATTTGTGCTCCGTTTCGTAAATCAAAACTAGTAAATAAACATTCGAGTAGGCCAGAAATATTATTGCGGTCTTTTCTATGTCATGCTCCCGAACTGTATTTGATTATATGCTCTTCCCAAATCTATTTTAGAAAAGACATTCTTTCCGTGTAGCATGTCCTCGACGTAGAGTGACGAGTAATTGTTGTAAATTGTCCAGGCATTAAATATTCTGTGGTCACCCCAGGCTCACGTACTTCCGTCTTTCTTTTGAGTGAGGTGTAGAGATGGACTCTTCCAACATCAACATCAAGTCGAACTCAATCTTCGCTATCTTAAGCCGGTCAGGGCCCAAGTGTCGGAGTTATTTTAATGTGATGCTCAGTGTTATGTTTTACATGCGCTCTAAACCCAGGCAGTCGAATAAGGTTGAGATATTCTGCTAAGAGCCAATGGTATATTGAAGTCCCTGCTACGGTTTTAATAAATGACAACGACACTACAAATTCCTTGCAAAATAAACTATCCTACTCACAAATAACAGCAGGAAGAACTGACAACCTTCAAAATAACGATCAAGCATCTTTTATAAACTAAATCCTTGCTAACTTTCCTAATGAATTTAAATCAATGTTCTCCCAACTAATTAGTCAGAACAGCATAGTCTTAAATATGCTCTCAACAGTTATTAATAAACTAACATAAGAATGGCGACTTTGTTACGCATCGTTGTCTGGAATGCTAACGGCATTTCTAACCTCATCCCAGAATTAATCTCATTCTTACAATTACAAATTATTGATATATTATTAACTTTAGAAACCCACGCAACAACAAGAACAGTAATAAAAATTGTTGAAATCAAAAATACAATCAATCATCACGAATGGGTGTCTTATCAGACCAATAAAATTCAAAGTACAAGCATAAAGGTGTATGCTCTCCCTTCTCCACTGATAACAGCAGCAGTTTACAGTCCTCCAAGACACTCTATCTCTACCGAAGAGTACGAGGAGTTTCTGCAAACATTCGATACAAAATTTATCATAGGAGACAACTGGAATGCTAAAAACACAGCGTGGGGTTCCAGGTTAAATAATCCAAAAGGCCGCAATCTACTGCGAGCCATTGAAAACCTCAGAGGCAGTTATCTTTCAACTGGCCAGCTTATCTACTGGCCTACCGATACAAACAGGCTACCAGACCTACTTGATTTTGCAGTTACACGTGGTATAACGAATACGTTCACACAAATAGAAGCAAATTTCGATCTCTCATCCGACCACTCCCCGGTCATAATTACCCTAAGCACTACAACTATCAATTATCAAGTAATCAAAAACCACAATAGTAAATATATAATCACGAGAGAAAAAATTGAATGACAGACAACAAACTTGATTTAACGGAACAAAGAAAATTCATGAAAAACAACCACAAATAAACAAAGAAATTTGCCGTGCAAGAAAAAAATGAGTGAAATAAATATGCGTAGAAATAGAAAACTGAATAACAAAACATGATTCGTTTAACATACATAGAAAAGTAAAAGGGATATCTGGGATTCAGTTCTCCTTTTATTTTCGCCGTGTAAAGACGTGAATTGAACGCGGAGATAATAAGGGTGCAACAAGTGCGGCCGCAAGGCCGGGCTCATTTTATCGGTCTCCGATAACCTCGGTTTCGCCGTACGGATTAATAAACTTTAAAGTTACGATTTGTTGTGAAACTTACATTTTATTTATAAACTATCTTAACATAAGTTCACAATGCAAAACAGCGCTGGATCCCAGCAGACAAGTACGCAAATCCAACCTACAGCTTTGCCTTACTCTGCTCAGATGGACTGGAATAGAGCGGAATCAATATAAGACGAAGCTCCACTGATATCAAACACTCAAAAATACGGTAACGACAACATTTCAATAACAAGTGAAGAAACAACGACCCCTTTAAAGCCAAATGATTTTCAAGAAATAACTCGAAAACACAAAAGAAAGAGAACTAATACTCAACCAGCAGTGCCAATTGACAAAAATCCAGTTGCCACTAGCAATAGATTTCAAATACTAGCAAGTAAGGAAAACCCCCCGACATCAAGCACCTCAACAGAAACCAATGCCAAACTCCCGAAACCTCCTCCAATCCACATACATTATGTAACAAACATAATTCCTTTACTATGACTTATTGAAACACATATAAAGAAGGATGAGTACCAATATCGAGTAACAGGAGGAGGCACTGTAAAGCTCCTGATTAAGACATTCGAAAACTATAAAAAACTAATCAAGATTCTTGACGAAAATAACGTAGTCAGACACACATTCATCTTACCCGAAGATAAACCATTCAGAGTAGTGATAAGAAACTTGCATCACACCACAGATAAAATTGACATAAAGGAAGCGCTAGAGGCATTAGGCCATCAAGTAATGAATATCACAGGAGTCCAGCATCGCACTAAGAAGACCCCACTAAATTTATTCTTTATCGATCTCAAACAACATGATAAAAATAAAGAAATTTACGAAATTACCTCTCTATTAAACGCTATCATTAAAGTCGAACCTCCCAATCAAAAAAAAAAAGAACTGGCACAATGTAAAAGATGTCAATGTTATGGACACACTCAAAATTACTGCACTAGACCATTCCGATGTGTAAAATGTGCCGGATACCACGACTACAGAACATGCTCCAAGAAGAAAGGTGATGGAAGCAAAGCAAAATGCGCACTTTGCCTAGGAGAACATCCTGGGAACTATCGGGGATGTCCAGTCTACAAAGAAATTAGAAATAGACGTTTTCCTCCACTCAGGAATCGCGGATTTACACCAGTACAGACTCAAACTCCAGCCACTAAACCAGTAGTAGCTTCTCAAATAAATAACAACCCAGGTCTCAATAATAAGGCAACAAGAACTTATGATCCGCACTCATACGCCAACAAAGCTCAAGTCAACCACCACGATCTACAAAATATTCCGCAATACTCAAACACTATAGTATCTTTTATGCAACAGACAATAGACTCCCAAAGAACCATGATAAACCAGCTCATGGAAGAAATACGAGATTTAAAAAATCTAGTGACTCAATTAGTGAACTCTAAGAATCCCTAATGGCACAAACACTCAAAATAGCCCAGTGGAACGCCAACGGTCTGGTCAACCACCGCTACGAAACTGAAGCTTTCCTACTACAGCATAACATTGACATACTATTGATCTCCGAAACGCATTTTACAGAACACTCCTATTTTAAAATTAGAGGTTACAACACCTTTAACACCAACTACCCCAACAATACAGCTAGAGGGGGCTCAGCAATATTAATAAAACACCATATAAGACATCACGAGACACCAAAATGCTGTTCCGAATATATCCAGGCAACCACAGTATCAATAGAGGACTGGATAGGTCCCCTAAACATTTCTGCTGCTTACTGCCCTTCCGGGCATAGACCTGATAAGGAAAGCCTTGAAAGGTATATACGATCACTAGGTAACCGATTCATGGCCGGAGGTGACTTCAACGCGAAGCACCCCTCCTGGGGGTCGCGTATTGCCAACCCAAGAGGAAGAATTCTACTAACTATCATGCAAAACGAGCAACTAAGCCATCTCTCCACATATCAACCCACTTACTGGCCGACTGATCTAACGAAGATCCCCGACCTGCTCGACTTTTATGTGGTTAAGGGCATACCCCAAGGTTACCTAGAAATCTCGTCGTGCCTAGACCTATCCTCGGACCATAGCCCGATAATAGCGCAAATAAGTACAACACTATTAAGTAAAACTAGAACCCCATCCTTAACAAATAAGAAAACAGACTGGCACTATTTCAGAGAAGTACTACAGGAAAATTTAACAACTAATATCCCACTGAAAACAGAAGAAGATATAGAAGAAACGGTAGAAACACTTACCCAAACAATCCATCTGGCCGCCTCAAGAGCCACTCCACAACTACTACCTCAAGTCACACACCAAAATTGCTCGATCGATATCAAATAAAAAGATTGCTGAAAAAAGGCGACTACGACGGATCTGGCAACATAGCAGATTCCCAGAGGACAAACGTAGACTTAATACAGCAGCTCGAAACCTTAAAGAACTTATTAAGCAAGCAAAAAACGAATTCCTCAATGAGTACTTAGAAGGACTAACCGCAACAGAAAACACCGACTACTCCTTTGGAAGGCCACAGGCAGACTTAATAGACCTAAAATCATATTCCCCAATTCGTAACCCGGACGGAACATGGGCCAGCACTGACAAAAATAAAGCAGACACTTTTGCAGCCCACCTTCAAGAAGTGTTTCAACCTCTACTTTCTAACGACCCCACACAGACGCAGAAGTGGACAACTTACTACAGGCCCCAAATCAACTTACGTTTCCCATCAAACCTTTCACTAGGGCTGCAATTCAAACAATGATTGATAGAAAGACTAATTGCAAAAAGTCTCCTGGACACGACTTAATCACTGGTCACATAATGAAGGAACTGCCTCCTAAAGCTATCTGTATACTCACGCTTATCTTCAACAGTATTCTGCGTACAGGATACTTTCCGTTACAATGGAAAATTGCTCAAATAATACTTATCCCCAAACCTGGAAAGCCCATCAACGAGCCCAATTCATACAGACCTATTAGTCTGTTACCGCTATTCTCAAAGCTTTTTGAAAAATTATTTCTGAACAAGCTCTCCCCCATCCTGGAAGACGAAAACCTAATACCTGATCACCAATTTGGTTTTAGGAGTCACCACTCCACAATACAACAGGTACACAGGGTAATTGAACACATTAACCAAACATTCGAAAACAAGAACTATTGTGCGGCCGCCTTTCTTGACATCAGCCAGGCCTTCGATAAGGTCTGGCATGAAGGCCTACTCTTTAAGCTAAAGCTGATGTTACCCTACACTTACTACCAAATCATAAAATCATACCTCAAAGATAGAAATTTCCAAGTGAAATTCGGAGAAGCAGTATCAATTCTCCATCCCATCACATCAGGCGTTCCGCAAGGTAGTGTCCTAGGTCCGGTCTTATACGTTTTATACACTGCAGACCTCCCTACGAATGCTAACAATTTGATCGCAACCTACGCTGATGATACAGCGCTTCTCTCCTCTCACACCGACCCTATTACAGCCGCTAGTAATCTACAGCAAAACTTAGACGCAGTAACCGACTGGTTCCAAAAATGGCAATTCAAAGTCAACTCTCAAAAGTCACTACAAATCACGTTCACTAAACGTAGAGGAATCGTCCCTGATGTGATAATGGACGGCCGAGTTCTACCCCGTACCGACAGTGTGAAATATCTTGGGATGCATTTAGACAAATAGTCCAGGCGCAGTAGCAAAAAATGAGTGATTTTTTAAAATAATTAGTTGCCGCACTTTCTCAACGTAATAATTAGGAGAAAAATCGTACGAATCGAATGAAAATGTTTTGGACAAAATCCGATTGTAGCATCATTGCGAAAAAAATTCAAAAAGGTGCGAAAAAAGCGTTTTTGACTTTTAGACACGAAAAAAACATTTAGTAAAACAAAAATATAACGTTATATCTCTTAAAAGACGAATAAAATTATTTTGGATCATTAAAATCGGTTGATAACTTTTGCACAAAAAATAAAACCGCGAAAAAGCCATTTTTGATGTTCAATTACTCATTTTGTAATTATCCTAGAAATGTCTTCGGGCTCAAATTATAGGGTTTTCCAACACCTTTTAAAATTAAATATTTGTTAAAAATATCAATAAGTTTTCGCGCAAATTTCGAAAAGTAAAACAGCTACTTTAGTAAATCGACCCTATTTACACAATAATTGTCGTGAAACAATTTTGCAACAAGCTGCCTGCTCTTGAAGACTTCTCTACAACCATATCAAATTTGTAGTCGATTCGATAATAATAAGTACCTCAAAAGCGCATCTGAAGAACGTGCAATTTTGAGAGCGGCCGCGTGGACGCACGAGCGAAGGAGAAGTGGCGCGGTGGTGAACTCTTTCCGCGGCGGCGCCCGAAAGCAATCGCGCGCATTCAAATTTGACAAGCCGGAAAAATTGAGATTTCTCGATCTATCATCAATTTTCGTTCAGTAGATCCCGAGAAATCTCAATTTTTGCAAAAGTTATCAACCGATTTTAATGATCCAAAAATAATTTTATTCGTCTTTCAAGCGCTATAACACTATATTTTTGTTTTTACTAAATGTTTTTCGTGTCTAAAAGTCAAAAACCCTTTTCGCACCTTGAATTTTTTCGCAATGATGCTACAATCGGATTTTGTCCAAAACATGTGCATTCAATTCAGACGATGTTTTCCTTACAAAACCGTTGAGAAAGTGCAGCAACTAATTATTTTAAAAAATAATCTACGCCGCCTGGACTAAAAGGCCTGACCTGGAAAACTCATATATAGACTAAGAGAAAACACCTGAATCTTAAACTCAAGAGTAACTACTGGTTCTTAGGTCGCAACTCCAAACTCTCTCTGAGTAATAAATTATTATTCTACAAAAGTATACTGAAACCAATTTGGAGCTACGGTATCCAGTTGTGGGGTACCGCCTCACATTCCAATATCGAAATTCTGGAACGCTTTCAGTCAAAGACCTTACGCACCATCACTAACGCCCCCTACTACACACCCAACACGGAAATACGGAAAGACCTAAAAATGAAGTCAGTGAAAGGAGAAATTACCAAGTTTAGTGAAAAATACCTCTTGCGACTAGAATCTCATCCTAACCCACTAGTGACAGAACTAATTGATGAAAGTGAACAAGTGCGCAGACTCAAACGTTTCAAGCCGTCAGTACTTCCTAATCGTTTTTAGACAGATATAATATCCCTACTACTTACTTATTATTAGTTATTAATTGTTGAAAGTAATTTCATTTGAGGAACGTCAAGGGCGTTACCTCCCATGTAATTTACACTGCTATGTATTTCCATTATAGTAATATGATTTGCTTATTGCTAATGTAGCAGATTGCAAATAAATACCAACTGTTAAATATCTGGGATTTTCAAAAAATAAGTTCCTTAGATATTGACAAACAGTGTAAATAAAGCTGTAATTGTCAAAAACAAACTAATAAAACATGGAAAACCAATGTATTAGAATTATTCGGAGACGTCAGAGATAACGGGCCAGACGATGAATACTGTGTGGCAGGCCCAAAGATCATGAAATCAGAAGTGCAATTTGCCATAAAAAACGCAAAAACTAAGAAATTACCATGACATGATGATATTCCCGTAAAACTATTAAAATTGATAGACGAAAATAATATAACATTTTTAACGCAATCTACGATACAGAGATATACTTTCAGAATAGCTTGAGTAATTTTTTATAACAATCTCTAAAAAACTAGGAAGTGCTCGGATTACCGAATAATCAGCTTAATGTACCAAACACTTAAAGTAGTCCTAAAGATACTACACAACCGAATCAGAAAAATGCGAATAAGATTTAGGAGAAACACAATTTGGATTTAGAAACCCTTTTAGATCCAGATGAGCTTTATTTACACTGACGGTCTTATTACAGAAGTGTAGAAACCAAAGAACAGATGTTTTCACTTGCTTCGTGGACTTTGAAAAGGCGTTTCATAAAGTACAATACACAAAATTAATGGATATGCTTAAGTGCAACAAAATTGACGTCAAAGATACATGTATTATCAAACATCTATATGGGAAAAAAAATTCCAGTGTTAAGATTGGAAACAAGTACACATCATAGTAGGTCTACAAGAACTTCTTACTGGAATAAGTAAAGCAAGCACAAGCAAAAACTAAATTAATGGTTTTCAGTGGAGATGAACATGAAGTTGCATTACAGCTCAATAACCAACCAGTTCAACGAGTTCGAAACATTAGATATTTGGAAAGTATGATAAATGATCTACTCGATATATAGTTCAAAATATGTCCGATACTCAACTAAACTAAATTTTCTATCTACCAGCTCTACTCAGCGTGGTCTGCACACGGCTCCTCGTTGCAATGGCCAGCTTTACCCTAAACGCAGATACTACATTTACTTCCCCCGATTTCAAAATTTTTTTAACTACACAGAACACAACAAAATTCAATTAGGAAAACGACATGGTTTGCGATGACTCTATTGATGGTATTTTCTGGACGGAGTTAATGGTACAAGTGTTCTTGGATCCAGTTGAGGCAATGAATCTGGCTCTTCAATTTTCGATGCATTTTAATTCAAACTTTCAAGATCTGGTCGATGTATTTGAAGCCGTTGCATGCCACAAGGTAGGAAACAGAACCCAGAGCTTCTATCACGATGCCCAATAACCACATTGGCTGCTGATTAAAAAATGTTTGCACCCACACTTTCCGGTTAATGTGTAGAGCCCGATATTTGACTCGTTTGTCATAATCCTTGATCTGCTGCTGTTGAGCTTCACTGACGTGAAACTATGCAATTCATCAGCATTTTAATTTCCTGCCTTGCAAAAATTCAGCTAGTAAGACTCCTCTTGTAGCATAAGGCGTGACACGGTAGCAAAATAGAAACTGCTGCAACTTGAACTCTGCATCTCTAGTAACGTACTTCATGGCGTTCCTAAAGGTTTGGACAAATCAATCAGATTTACCGTTGGACCGGGGATAGTGCGCGGAACTATTAATATAGCGAATACCGTCGTCCCTACAAAATATTTAAAAAACCCCTGGAAGCAAAGCGTTTTTCATTATCTGTAACAATCTCGTCCAGAACTCCAAAACAACACATCACTTTGCAGAAGCGACGGACTACTGCTGCTGCTGTTGCGTCGACTTTCATGTTTAACACTTCAGAACATTTGAAATGAGCATCCACGATTATGGTCGTTTTTTGGTTATCTTTTCAATGGTGAATGTTTAGGTAAAATTTAAATAAGCGATTAATACTTGGAAATAATTTATAGCCACATCTTTCCATGCACGGGACCTGCAAAAGAAAACTCCTATAGACGAAGAGGGACAGATGTGAGATTGCTTCGATTTTTGCAGGACTGCTGACAGGTTTTACCCACGTTTTCTATGTCACTGTTGACCTATGGCCACCAAATGTACTGGTGAACGACAAACTTTTTCCGAACTATACCGCTGTGACGGTCATGAAGCTCTGATAGTAAGTTTTAACGAAGTCCACTTAGAACCGCGGTTCTTATACCTCACATTATTGCCCATTATAAAATGTATAATTCCTTCTTACGCAGATAGAGTGGAAAGTTCGTCAGTTTTGAACATTAACTCTGGCCAACCAAATTGGATGAGGTTGTAGACAGCTGACAGTTCCTTATCTTTCAACGTTGCAGTGGTAATACCCTTGGGGTTTATCGGAAGAACCTCCCGATACTCCGCTGCAGACATGTTCACTTTGCATTCAATTTCTTTTTTTGAAAATTCCAGGTCAGACGATGATGTTGAACGAGACAATGCATCACGATACTCGATGTCATAACATAACTCTGACAGGTGCAAGGGCCAGTGCTGTAGGTTTCGGCCAAATAGGTACTTAAAGTATTTTTTTACTCATTATTAGACAGGATTTTAGAGACGTACACTACGAAATATTCCTTGCCATCCGCATAACGATGGAATAAAACAATTCTAATTGTACTAGAAGATGCGTCGCATGACATTCCAATAGGGACGGTTGGATCATGGTGAACAAATGTGTCTGCTGACGAAAGCATCAATTTGATATGTTCAAATGCTTGTTGGCATTTTGATGACCAATTCTAGTTTGCTCCTTTCTGTGCGAAATTGTAGAGAGATTCGTAAACGTTTAAAAAAACGGCAAGAACTTTTAATAAAAGTTAATTAATCCCAGAAATAAATGTACTTTTAAAATATCCACTGAACGCTGGATCACATGGATAGCTTCAACTTCCTTCACATTTATCCTTGTACAAACGATAATTAAATTTTCGCGTTCGGTGCTACCAGGTTAGACAACGTGGAGAAGGTGACTATCCCAATGTTGGAGAGGAAGGCAGTTCGGCACTGGTCTGCCTCTGTTTTCTGGTCAATCGCATTGGCCACTAAGAAACTGTCGAACTTGACCCAAGTTCCAAAGTCATCGGACAATGGCTCGAAACTCCTTAATGCTCCAATAACTGACATTTTGGACTACCGCAAACTGACACTAAAAAAACTGTTAGTCGATTATATTCTGATCTAAAAGTTATCTTTTAATTCAAACGATAGGAATTCTTATCTTTTTTTCGAAATGTCATGCGGCATAGCCGTTTTTTGTTTTTCGGATCCCATCCTTGCCGCCAAAATTCTGTAGTATATACCGTGAATTAGAGTCCAACGCAGACCGTGTTTATAACACCATACGCTAATTTACTTTTATTTAAACTAAACTAAAATTCTATGTAAAGTTCAAAAGCATGTTCGATATTCAACCAAAGTAAATTCCCTATCTAGCAGATAATCCAGCTTTACGCAGTGTGCCCTGAACACGGATATTACAATTTCAAAGTTAGGTCGTCTTTCACTCATTAGTCACAGTCGTTAGCAGCGTTGGAGCCATTTTTTCTTCTGTACAGTTACAGTGGCTGCAGTTTTCTGGACACGGTCTCTTTAGTGTTGTGATAACTATTTCCAGCCCTGTGCTCCGTATCAATGTCGTATTGGTTGAGCCTTTCGACCTGCCCTGCTACTTGGCCTTCCAAATTTTTAAAATCCAAGAGCCATTTTAGCGCGGCATGATCAGTTCTCAAAAGAAACCTTCTGCCATATAAGCATTTATAAAAATATTCTACAGACTTGACAACTACAAGAAGCTATCCCCTAATTACGTAATGGTGCTTTCAGACTTTGATAACACTTTACTGAAATAGCCGATGACTATTCCTTGGCAATTTTGTAACTCTGACAACACGCTTCTAAATCTCACGCTATTCGCATCCGTGTCCAAAAAATTTACTTTTATCTGTAGATAACTCAATATTGGTGCATTTATTATTGCACATTTTTGATTTTTGAAAGCTTCTTGACATTTTACGCTCCATTCAAAACTTTTGCCAGGTTAATAAATCCAAACGCATATCATTTGTAGTAAGTGCAAAATCCCAGGTAATTCCTAACCTTGTGCTTGTCTTTTGATACTGGCCATTCTTTTACACTTGTGATTTTCTTTGGATCAGCTGATATACCCTTATCACTGATTACATATTTAATTTGTTTTTGAAGAGATCACTTTTTCGGAGTTAATTTCAGATTGGCGCTTCTCAGTCGTTGAAATAGCTGCTCTAAGTTGTTATATGCTCTTAAAACGTTTTCCCAGTCGCTATTATGTCATCCAAATATACCAAGAATTCTTTCGAAAATCGAAGGAGTATCTCAAAGTCCAAAGTTGCTGTCATTCCTCTGTTACCACGTTTACTCATTTTGTTGTTAGTCTTTTGCGCTCCTACGTCAATTTTTTTGAATAATATGGCACAGATTTTTTATCGTATTTATGTCTGGAGACTGTCCTAATACAAGAAATCGGATTTGTTGCTATTCTTACCACCTGGTGGTTATATAGTTCAAAGTTTGCTTTTTCGCGAAGCGTTTATACAGTTTCACATTATACAAATAGCGTTGAATTAACTTACAATTAGTAGCTTCCGCTACTATCTCCAAACAACATATATACGCGCATAGACATAAGCAAGCGCGTGCATACACATTATATTTTTAATTTATTGAAGCTTCATAAAAATACAAACATTTTTTTACATTATCTCCTGATTTATAAAATATATATTTCCAAACGAACAGTAAGTTTTTCGATCTCCTTATTGTAAAGTAAATATGCTTGTGACACCAATAACGCACTAACGTTTCGATATCAACATAGTCGTTATATCTTCTGAGTACTTCTTTCAGTGGTCCAAGCAAATGATAATCTCAAGACTGGGCTGTACAAATGGTGTTTTAATGTAGTTCAGGGCAAATCCTCAATTTTTGTCGACTTTAAACAGTTGTACAGAGCCGAGCGTTGTTATGAAGCGGATTTTAAATTTTCGTCGATATAAACGATATTCGAGTTTTGTTTTCTTCATAAGGTGACAGTAGTACGTACCGTTCGTAATACCACGTTTGTGTAGTAAATCGATGTGCAAATGTCGTTTTAATACATTTATAAGAAGCTTCGCAACCGAAAGCCGAGTTTTGCATTTAACTGGCTTGTTTGGATTCTGGGGTGTAACAGTATTTCATCACAGGTAACGATACAGTGAAGAAAAGTCTTTCTTTCAGCCTCAACGTGTGAATAGTCTTTTATGCACCTCGAGATGCTGCCGTTTCTGATCTTCAACGAGAAGACAAAAGAACCATCTTAAGAAGGCTTTTCAAATCTCAAGATCGTCAGTAATGATTGTTTGAGCACTAGCATATTCTGACCAAAAAACAATTTTATCAACCGCTAATTGTCAGTCATTCTTGGAAAGACGACAAACATTATGAACATTATTCTGAGTCACATGAGCCTTCAGACGACATTTCCAATTGCTTCTCGTTCTCTCAACAATTATTTATGCCCTCCGTACACTTAATTTTCTTAAGCGTGTGGTCTCCGATCTGTGACCGAGTCTTCTCAAAAATTTGGATGACTGTGATAAACTTAAAAATAACCTGTTACATAATTGAGAAGGGTTCCTTTTATTCTGACATCGTAATACTGACTAAAGAACTAGTAGTACAAAGTACCTAACGATAAGAATTTCCATCAAGCATCCGTGCCGATAACGCTCAGAAACCACACCAATCTCTCCAATTTATAACATGTTAAAAGGAAATTTAGACCTCACCCTCATATCTCATACACAGGACTTTTTAATTTAAATTTAAAAATTACTTAAAATTTCACTGCATGATTGTTTGCAAAATCCAGTATAAATTCAGGAAAAAATTCTACAATTTATATATACAGTGCTGGGAGTACATTGAGAAGTGTCTCTCCACTTCTAAGCGCAAGTCAGTATTCAATCCATATTTCTCATATATAATCGTAGTTATTATATGTAATAAGTGACTTTAATCGTGTAGATGTGAGAAACCAACGATTCATCAACGTGGTTATATTTCTCTAGTATCAAGGTTCTTGTAAGATCCAGTATTTTCCACAAGCTTCCGTTTAGGTCTCTCAATATCACACAGCCCGGCGTCATTATCAAGGTGCTCAAGCACCTGTTTTTCAAAATATTCTATTAAAAAAATTAAAAGGCAGCAACTTTTATTATCTTTGACCATAGAATTTTTAAATATCAAGATTTGCGCCTTGAAATTAAAGAGAATAACTTTTCTGATAACAGCATTATTTTGCAATAATTTAACCGAACAGCTAGCCTTTGTAAGTCTCAATATTTAAAAAATTGAGGTAGGATAATAAAACAAAGTTTAAATCTTATAATTGTAATGAGTTTATCATATCATAACAATCTTATAAAGCTACATGATAAAAGTAGAAGAGCGAAGCATAAATAAAGGCGGCATTAGCAATAAAACATTATTTTATTTCATTGTCGGAACCGCCACCGCCAATAAAGTTAGTTATATATTTTAAACCGGGAAGTATGCCCCACAAAATGTAGCATACCAGAAACAATGGAATAATAATATTCTTTTTCCAGATTCTACGCAGACATATCGCAGATGCTCCTGCTTGTTGGGGCAATTAACTGGCAGAAATTGCAGGTACAATCGCAATACCGTTATCCTCAGGCAAAGGATTGTTTTTAAAAACTTAGAGAAAAAGCATTTGATCAAAGATTAAACTATATACTAAAGAATAACGTACGCAAGAAGTAGCTCGGAAAAGCCAAAGTTTTATATATCATACAAATGGCAATTAAAGACAAGTCCAACGATACCAAAATTATTGGGTTGTGTATTTACATAAATAATAATAATGGTAAGCTTTAAGCCCATCGGACCATAGCCTGCAAGCTGAGAGGTTAAGGCTCTCATATGTTGGCTTTCTTTTGTGCGGTTGTCGCATACCATCTCTGATACGGGGCGATGTTGTAAGCACCGCATCTTAGACGACCGCCATTATTACCCCGTGCACGAGCAAGCGCAGGTACTCAATGATTTTCAGTTGTTGAAAAAGAAGAATAAAAATAAAATAGACATTAAGTAAAAGTCTGCCTAATGAGTGAGAAAGATGGCCGAGATTAAAGAAACCAAGTGGAGCAGAATTCAGAAAACATTCCAAAGAGTGTATTGAGTGGCATGATGCTGTGATAAAGAAAATATAAAACTAGACTCTCCTCACGTAGCGTGCAGCTATCACAAACGTTGCCATTGACTTCAAGCCCACATTGTAGTGCATCTGAGTTACAGTTGCAAGAGGCTTAGAGGTCACAAAGTTCTGAAAATACTTTCAAAGAGGTATGCCCAATAATATCACTCAATGGCCCGGTATTCAGGTACGTAAATGATAAAGTTTGCGAGTTAGTGTTTGCAACGATGATTCTGACTTTAAAAAATCTAAAAAACAGTACGCAGTTTAAAAAATATTTTGTATCAATCAGCTGTTTTACAAAAAATGAATGAATGGAAATTGGTTGGTTGATTCAAAATCAATCGAACGAGTATTTTGTGAGCCGTGCAAATTATATGGGAAAACGACATTAATAAGAACTGAGCTTCATGACTAGAAAAATAACTATGTCATAAAAGATCATGACAACAACTCTGAAAAAAGAGGGTTTACCAAAGAGTGAATTGTAAAACAGCAGAACAATGCAAGCAAGTAGCTGTGTATTGACAAACTATTCTCTTAAGAGTTTTTAGCTTCTCGTTGGCTCCCAAAACATGACAATGATGAAATATTAGAGTTTGTAAGAAATGGTAACATTCTTGGCTGTGTAGAACTGATTCTAAAATTCGATCTATTTATGGCTGAACATGTGGCAACATTTGGAAATAAAGGAAGATTTGTTTCCTCATACTTATCGATTACAACTGTTAATAAATTCATTATACAGTTAACGAACCAAGTTAATATAGAGATTGTCCGAGAGATTATACATGTCAAATAGTATCCCATCATTGTGGACTCACCGGCAGACGTGTAGCACAGAGATCAATCAGCTTTTGTGATCACTATGTGCTACCTACGGGAACTCCTGTTAAACGATTTTTGACGTTTATTCCTAATTGTGAAGAGATGGGGAATGCTGTAATGTTGAACATAACTTTTGTATGTCTTGATCTAAATAATTGTAGAGGACAGAACTACGACAATGTCAGTAACACGTCTGGGTACTACAAAACTTGTCAGGCTAGAGTAAACAAAGTAAATCCTCTGGTCACATATATTACATACCTTGCGCGGTCTACTCTTTACAGTTAGTTGATTATGCAGCTACGGAGAGCAGTGAGTACTCTGTTAAATTTTTTCTTTAAAACAACGAACCTATAACTTTTTTAGTTCTTCCACTGAATAATGGGATATCTTGCAGTCTCATCTTAAAAAAAACTCTTATGTTTTAAAAACTTTGTCAACAACCCGATGGAATGGCCGTGCTGATGCCAGTCAAGCATTATACAAGTCATACTACGCTCTGACACATATTACCCATAATAGTGATAAGCAGAGAGCAGATTTTATGCAAAATGCATAATTTTGTATATTTTGCATATTTAGCCAAATAGTGCATATTTTATGCTAAAGGGGATATTTTGTTATTTCATGCATAATTTAACATATTTTTTGTTTTCAACAGTTTTATTTCGGAATTGCCTAAACTAAATAGTTGTACTGCGGTTTCCTAAGAAGGCGGACAAAAGAAGGAATAAAACTCCTACTAATTATCTAAGGTTGTGATTATGTATATTACTTTTAGTAAGAATATTCGTGAGAGGTATTATAATATACATGTGAATTTCCAAACTAAATAGTTTTATTATTATGGTTTTTCAAGAACTTGAGCACATTAAATAAAAGAATTTAAAACCTCCACTGAGATTATTTTAGGTGCATTTTCTTTAGCAAATAAATAGTTCGTTGCGATACATTTACTTATGAAGAGAACGTGAATATATCAAATTTTTAAGATGCCGAAAGTGAAAAATAACTTAACGTCCACTTGGATAAAAAATTTGCCCAAATTTCGTATGAATGGCAATGAAGGTGATAAGAAAAATGGAAAGTAGAATGTTTGATTATTTAGTTTTGTCCAAAAAGATACACCTGTAAAATTGTCTTTTTTACTCGTCGTAATTGTTAAATTCGCAAGCCTTGTTAAACAAGTTTTCGACTCGTTAAAAACACACACTTTTTACAACTTGTGTAAATAACCATTGTAGTATGTGTTTCAAATTATAGATTACATGTGAAAGAGTCTCAGATCACGCAACACATTGAGACGGCTGGGCATAAAGAAAACGTGGATAAAATTAAACAAAAAAAAAACAATCTCAAATGCTTTTTGGGAATCTCTAGCGGCTGAAACATCCAAACGGAACGAACGAAGAGAATTTAATTTAGGAGTTTTTAGTGCTGTCATTAGGTCCAACATTCCTTTTAAAAAATAAAATAGTTTTAAGTCATTTTTAGAAAAGTATACCAAGGAAAAGATACGTCAACGCACTGTATCTTGAAACCATTAAAATTATAAAAGAAATTAAAAAAACAGTACATATATTTTATAGTAGACGAAAACACAGATACTAGAGGAAGATATGTTGCTAACTTTCTAATCGATTGTTTGAAAGAAGACGTATCCAGTAGGTCTTATTTAATTGCTTGTAAAGTTCTTGATAAAACAATCAGTTGACAATAGTTAGATTTATTAATGAATCTTTAATGCAATTCTTCCTTCCGACGCAGCACCATACATGACAAAAGCTGGGCAACAACCAAAGGTTTTATACAAAAAGCTAATTTATGTTATATGCCTGGCTCGTGGTTTAAATAGAGTAGCTGAAGCAGTTCTAAATAAATTTTTCTTATTAAATTCATTAATAAGCACCATAAAAAAGTGTTTATAAAGGCTCCATTGAAAGTGCGGTTATACAGAGAAAAATGACCCGACGTTCCGTTGGGGTTCACGATGGGGTACTTGGCTTAACGCAGTTCTTTTTTACGCTGAGCATTTTGAGAAGATAAAGACTCTAATTTTCAAATTTTCAGATGGTTCTAGTACTTTTATTGAAAAATTTCAGTATATTTTAAGAAAACCAGAACTACACGATCAGTTAGCATTTCTTAGGGCTCATTATTCATTTGTAAGTAATTCAATTACAACACTGGAAGAAAAATTAATGTCATTAAATAAATATATGCATTTGATAAACAATTTCCAAAAATTAATAAACTGCCGTTCCAGGAAATATGAGCAAAAATTTGTTTCTGAAATTTAATGATATTTTACAAAAAACGTAGATTATCAATTGCTAGCAAAAGTAAATGACATTCTCAATTTTGACAACACTGTAGATGTTGATATTGATATAGAAGTACCTATTATGTGTGCTTTAAAAAATATTCCGATAATATCTGTAGACCTAGAAAGAAGTTTTTCTTTGTAAAAACATATATTATCTGACAAGCGTCAAAACTCCCTACCAGAATATATTAAGAAACACCTAATTATATAATGTTTTGCTCGTAGATGTAAATAATTTTAATAATATGTATTTAAGTTTGGTTTTAATGTTTTGTAAAATTTATTGTATAGTTTAATACATTTATGCTTACACTTTATACAATTCTATTTTTGAAAGGAACATTATCTGGATGCAATCAGCTTAATTTTTTTATTTAAAGAAATAATAATAATAAACACTTTTAATAATGCATATTCTTGCATATCTTGATTACATTTTAATGCATATTTGTGCACATATTTTGTAATTTTTTATAGCACAAAATTCGCTCTCTAGTGATAAGACTGAAGACGCACTCTACAAAGCAAATGTGATGTTGCAAAAACTTAAGTCTTAAAATGGCATTAATGGTATGTTTCTAGAACAATGTTCTTGTAAAATTTCGAAAAATAAGTGAAAAGCTTTAATGAAAAATTACAGATACAACAAAGACCATTACTCTATACAGTACTTTAGAAGCATTTATAAACATTCTTCGAAACGAAAAATGTGTGCATTTAGCAACATTTTTAAAAATTAATAAAAGTATTAACGAAGAAGATGAATATATCAAATCAAAAACACAATTAGACCACAAAGATTCCTGGCATAAATAATGTTATGGGACGTAGAGTCTACTTTTTTCTATACTGCTATATTTTTAAGAATTTTTCTAAGTATGGTGATGATTAATTCCACTGGAAAACTATCCTTTTCAGCTCTTAAGAAAGTGGAACATTCTTTTGAAATTAATGTTGAAAAAGAAAAAATGACGGACTTTGCAGATTTATTTACTAAGAGTGAGTTTCTACAGTCTTTCTTTTGATGATAGTTCACAGATTTACTAATTCTAAAACCAGGAAAAAAATGTTTTTTTAATAATTTTTTAGGTGAAATGAACATTTGTTTTTATTTTTCCTCATGAATTTGCGAATGTATGTAAACATTATATTGAAATGTATATACGCAATAAAAACTGGAAAAATCAAATAAATATTTTACCTAAAACAATCAACTTCTGTGTAACTTTTTAATAACGTTCCAAACATGCAAAAAGTTGAAAGAAGACGGGTGAAAAATTGTCAGCTTAGGACGCCAAAAATCTTAATTAGGTCCTAGACGCACCATTCACAAACGTGTCGCCAAGAAAGAATCTTTGTTAACACCCTTTTAGAAAAAGTGTCAACAGAATTGAGAAATTGAGAATTTCTGACGATACTGCCAATTTAGTGACAACGATCGAATCGGAGTATAGAAGTGTTCGTTCAGTTAATTAGACAATAAGTTTCTTTCCCAGACTGTAATATATGGAGAAATTTGTATAATGCTATGGGGTGCCATTGGATATAGTCAAACAACACGTTTAATTTTGTGTGTTGACAATGCAAATGCCACCAAATAAATTGAATTAAATTCTACTGGTTTTTAATAATAACATGTTTTCATCGAAGATAGCTTCTCTTATTCAGCATGTACAACTACTACGTGAGAAGATAAGCTACAAATTTGATTTTTGCCATTGTCTAGCAACAAAACTAAGTTGATGGTGGCAGAAGAACATACCACAATAGACAACTTAATCATTATCATACTCCAAAGGTATGTTTTTGTTAAATGTGAGGAAGTGCCGTGTTTGTATAATTTATTGTTTATTATGAAACGTATATTTTTCAAAAAGCAAGAAGCTATGTTTAGATTAATGTTATTAACTGTTTAGAGTTGAGTTTTGGATGTCGGACGGCGCGGACGCGAATTTTATAGCAGGTGGCGATATATAAATACCGTATACGGGCTATACCACACCAAATGAAATTCGTAAATTTCAACGCGACGTAAAACGTGCATATAAAACAAAGCGGATTTAGTGGCGAAAAGAAAAAGAGGAAAACAAAGGGTTTTGTGCAGCGTTCTGTGATTTTACGTGTACAATGCAGTGAATAAACCTAGAGCGGACGACAACGAACGGGCGGCGAAAGTGTGATAAGCGAGCGGTGCAAGTGCGGATAGCGACAAAGGCCGCGGTCAACGGAGTTCAGAGAAAAGATAAACAAATAAACAAATAAGCGTGCTATAAAACTTGAACAAATATTAGGGGATCGCATTTAAGAGCTAACTGGATGGAAAACACAAACAAAAGGGAACGGGAGTTAAATAGCAGCACAGAATTGGACCAAAAACTCTGTAGAGAAAGCAAGAGAAAAAACATTAACAAATCCCCCCTGTTAAAAATCACAGGATCAGCGAATACCAAAATGTCGGAAATAAGTGAGCTGAAAATAATGTTTGAAGAGATGATGAAGGAAATAAAGGAAAACACGAAAGCTAACAAGGAGCTTAGAGAGGAGTATAAGAAGAAGGAAGAGAAGTGGGAGCTGGAAAAAGGCTACCTAATCAAAAGAATAGAAAAGCTGGAAAGAAAACTAGAGATAACAGAAAAGAATAGAAGGAAATGCAATATTGTAATAAAAGGGGTTGAATTCAAAGGACAGAATAAGAAACAAGTCGTGATGGAGTTCCTCGAAGAAAAATAAAAAATGTACATACCATAAAGCCAGCACTAACAGTAGTGGAGATGGATTCTTGGAACGAAAAACAGGAAGTAATGCAAAACAAGAAATATTTGAAAGGAACAAGAATATACATTGAAAACGATCAAACACAGGACGAGAGAAGAATACAAGCGGAAATCAGGAAAATAGCAAGAGCGAAAAGAGCAGAAGGAAAAGAGGTAAAAACTGGATACCAGAAAATAATATTAGACGGAACTTGCTACAAGTGGAGCGAAGGAGAACAAGGAGCCATAGAAGAGACTCCCTCCTCAAAAAACTAAGCACCCAGAAAATAAAAAAACAGACACAAAAGATGACGAACAGAGCAAAGGACACGGACACGAGTAGAGAAACGAAACAAAAAAGAGGAAAGCAGGAGTATATAAAAATAGGAACATGGAACATCAGAAGTATAAACGGGAAGGAGGAGGAACTCATAGAAGAAATGGAGAAACAAAAGCTGGATTTTATGGGAATAACAGAGACAAAGAAGAAAGGCCAAGGACATACGAGACTACACAAAGGATATTGGATGCTTTGGTCAGGAATAGAAAAATCTGAAAGGGCACAAGCGGGAGTAGGTTTAGTGGTACACCCTGGCAAAATGAAAACAATAATAAATGAAAGGTATGTAAATGAAAGAATAATGGCAGTAGAAGTCAAACTAGGGGAGAAAGAAGAAACATGGCAAATGATTGTGGCGTACGGATCTGATGAAGACGAAAAAGTGGAAATAAAAAAACCAGTTCTTTGAGCAACTACAAAAAGTAATAGATACGAAAGGAAACAATATTATAATTATGGGGGACCTAAATGGAAGCGTAGGAAAGGATAATAAAGGCATAGAGAGAAGTTTAGGAAGACAAGGAGAGCACAAAAGAAATAGAAACGGTACAAAAATTGTAGAGTTCTGCGTGGCAAATGATTTAGTAATAACTAACACAAAGTTCGTACATAAAGACATACACAAATACACAAGGGTGCAACACAGCAGAAACGAGAAATCAATTATAGACTATTTTATAGTGAACGGGGAGAATTGGCGAAAAATCAAAGATGTTAAGGTGAAGAGAGGACCGGAAATAGGCAGCGACCACTACCTACTCCAAATGGATATGAGGGTGAGCCAAAACAAGCGACAGAGAAACATAGAAAAATAACTAAGGAGAAAATTAAAAGCCACATGTTACAAGAAGAACACATCAGGAAGAAATACCAAGACATCCTAAAAAGGAGTACGAGACAAAAATATCAGAACAAATATAGAAGATAAATGGAAAACGATAAAACAATGCATGATAAAAGCAGCGCGCAAGTGTTGCGGAGTGGCAAAGGTAACAAACACGGACTTTAAAAGAACGGCATGGTGGACAACTGACATAAAAACACTGGTAAAAAGAAAAGAATGCTGGCGCAAATATCTACAAACAAAATTGGAAGAGGACTACAATCTATACAAAGAGAAAAGAACGCAGGTAAAAACAAGGTGAAGGAAGCAAAACAGAAAGCGTGGGAAGAATTCGGAAACAAAATGAAAAAAGAATTTGACGACAACCAGAAACTATTTTACGGGACTTTAAAGCAACTGATAATCAAGGATAAACAGGGAAATGTACTGACAAAGGAAAACGATATTATGGAAAGATGGAAACAATATTTCGAAGACTTGTTGGCAGCAGGGAAGAACAGAGAGGATTGGAAAAAGAAGAGGGAGGGAAAATACCGACTTCGAAAAGACACGAACTTAACAGAGGAATATAGCGCAGAAGGCAAAATAACAAAACAAGAATTGGATATAGCAATAAGGAAACTCAAACTAGCAAAAGCCCCAGGCATAGACGAAATTACCCCAGAGATGGTAAAATACATGGGAGAAACAGGCAAGGAAAGGTTACTAGAACTATACAACGACATCTTAGTAGCAGGAAAAGTACCGAAGGAATGGAAAATAGGAATCATAATACCCATATATAAGAAGGAGACCGAAGAGAATGCTGTAATTACAGAGGAATTTCCTTACTAAGTATCCCAGGAAGGTATTCGCAAGGATTCTAGAAACTAGCCTCAGAGACAAACTAGATAAGACAATAGAAGACACCCAGAGTGGGTTTAGAGAAGGACGGGGTACAAGACCATATATTTACAATCAGACAGCTAAGTGAAAAGGTCATAGAGAAAGGGAAGAAATACATCTCTGTTTTATAGATCTGGAAAAGACCTTCGACAGAATAGAAAGAGAGACAATATGGCAGTGTCTAGAAAAAGCAAACATAAATTACAGAGAAGTAGCAGCAATCAAAGCACTATACGAAAATAGCGGAAACATAATAAGAACGAGACACGAGCAGTCGGAGGAATTTAAGGCCAATATAGGCCTAAGACAGGGATGTGTACTCAGCCCGCTGCTATTTAATTTAGTATTAGATGAGGCAATAAAAGAATGCAAGAAAAAATAAGAAGTTACCATGTAGGAAGCTGGAATATGGAAAAAATCTACATATCAGAATTACTTTTGCTGATGATATGGTTATATTCGGAAAAAGTGAGAAAGACCTACAAGAAAATATTAATGTATACAACTTAGAACTAAAAAGAAAAACATGAAGATAAACGGGATAAAACCAAAACAATGGTAATAGCACCAGACAAGAAAGACATCGTATATATATATATATATATATATATATATATATATATATATATATATATATATATATATATATATAGAGGGAAGAAAATTGGAACAAGTAGAGAAGTTCAAATACCTAGGTGTATGGATACAGGAAAATAGAAAACTCGATGACGAGATAAATGAAAGAGTAGGAATTACAGGACGACTATTTAACTCCATAAAGTCCTCTTTTCCAGGGAAAAAGGAAGTACCAAATGACGCAAAAGTAGAAGTATTCAAAAAAGTTGTAACACCAATACTCATCTATGGCAGTGAATCATGGACAACAGTGAATAAACATAGGAGCAGGGTAGAAAGTACGGAGATGAGATTCCTGCGTAAAATAGAGGGCAAAACAAAGAGAGACCACATCAGGAGCACAACATTTAGAGAAAATTTAAAAACTAAAGCGGTAGCGGTATCAGTGCAAGAAAGACAGTTAGGGTGGTTGGGACATATAATAAGAATGGACAAAAACAGAACAGTGAAAAAAGTGTTTGAAGCAAGACCAAAAGGGAAAAATAGGATAGGAAGACCGAGAAAAACATGGAAGGAGGAATTAAAAGAGACAGCAGAATCAAGAAACATAAAGTGGGAAGAAATTCGCACAACAGCAAAGGATAGAAAAAAGTGGAGAGAACTGTACAAGACAAGCCCGAATCCATAAAGCACAACTCAGCTCAATAGCCTTACACCGAAAGGTAGAAAGGTTTTGGATTAAGTAAGTAAGTAAGTAAGTATTATTAACTGTTTAAATGCCATACCAAAACATACAATCAATTCTAGAAAATAATAATGTCTTGCGACATAGAACACCAATCAGTTGATTGGAAGTTTAGCCTGCGCAACAAGTTTTCATAGAAATAATGTTGATCTTAACAATTTGAAAGAATATGCTCTGATGTAAACTAGAAACTCAACGACCAGGGCATAGCTATCCAATCAAATTCTGGCTAAGCAGGAAACGTAACAGGTAGGCGTACATCAACAGATCATAGCAAATTGTTGTGATTACTATAATTAAAGTTCAAAAAAAATCACTCACCGCTTTTATCTGGTTTATATACAAAGACCACATTGTTCGAGATAACTTTATTGGACCGATAGGATATGATAATATATATTACCGCTCATGGACACTAAATAAAAAATAAATTTATACAGTTTAATGTAAGAAAACTATTTATTATGTTATTATGTATGTTATTATAACTATTAGATTATGTTTATATTTGCAATTCACCGCTTTAAAACCTACAAAAAAAAATCAGGAACGATGGAAAAAATTAACTAGAATATTGAACATTTGTTTCATAAAAAAAAACTTTCTTTGCATTTAATATTACTTTTACGATTCTACCCATTCTTTCGATTAATTTTTTAATTTCGCAAATGGAACATCTTTCCAGGCACTAGAAAACTGCAAAGGTGATATTTAGACGTGGGACGCTCCTTTCATACTATTCCTGACCAGCTCATTCTATGGAGTTGAGAACTGGACACTGAATTTCTTCGCGATTAATCGCAACCGAGATAGTACGGCGTTTCCATTTAAAATTTATTATGTTCTCTTATCATAATGACACCGACTTTTATTAAGTACCTAACACCAGCCAAAAAGAACCACCCACACACTAAGACAGAGCTAACTCCGTGCTTGACAGTCCTTTTCAGTCTTAGATCGACGCACAAAGATTCTTTGTTTCTCACTGAAAATTTTAAATTTGGATGCGTCGGTCCATAAGAAGCCGCAGTGACTCAATTGGCAAGATCATCGTTCTTCTGTCATCAATCGAGCCGGCGCGGGGAAGTTCGAGTCTCGCTCAATCCATGGGTGTGTGTGATGTCCTAATTTAAGGTGCATGTTAGTAGACACAATAAGCCATTGTGGCTGCAGTGCCGGCAAGTGCGTCAATATTAAAAAAAAAGGTCGGTCCATAATATGTTTTGCTACTGTTCACTTGTCTAGGAACCATACTTTTATGCCCACTGAAGCCGTTTGGCCTTATTACCACGCCTTAACAGCGGTTTTTTGGTCACAATACGACCATGAAGATTACCCTTCTGAAAACGCCGCTTTATTGTGCTGACTAATATTATTTTTTCACGTACTCGGTTAAACTCCGCAACATATCTGGGTCAGTTAATCTTCTATTTCGCTTACTAATCAGTCTAATGAACTGATCCTCTGTGTCGGATGTTACTCGTGATGGCCCAGGACGATGGTAATCCCTAAGACTTCTTGTCGCTTCATAACTTTGTAATTTAAGATTCGTCGTCCAAGCACACAAACCTTTATTTTTTTGCGATGCTACGCACTGATAAACTTTCTTGGCGTGCAGTGGGAACGGCTGAACGAGTTTCCATAGAGGCAGGCTTACTACGGGCCATTGAATGCAAACATTCAAAACGAGATGTGACAAAAAGCCCAAGTAAGTGGCACAAGGTCTAATGATAAACTAGCAAGCTCGTAAGTTGGAGCTTCGGGCAGCGCATAGTTTTTTTTACGTAAACAATTAACTAAAAGAAGGACAGAAAGAACAATTCGAAGTGTTATGTGACAGTTCAAGGACGTAAAAGAATTATGATTTTTTATTCTAGTTTTCGACCCAACAAATGCATAAAAAATCTACAACTGACTAATTATTTTCATTCAAAACAATATTGACTAAGGAGATAGTAAAAGGTTAAACAAAACAAAATTTATTACGAAAATCATAGTTATTTATTGTATAACTGAATTTTAATAAGGTGTCCATACTTTCATGACCGGTAGTGTAAATAAACGAATACAAAAGAGGAGTTTCTGTTTTTTTACAATATTTTAAAACTTAAGTAGATCTTTGTTTTATCTTACTTTTTAAACTTTACTGCATGAACAAAAGTTAACTACTTGAATGGACTGTGAGTATAATACGTAATCATTTAGACAATAATGAACATTTGCAACATCCTCGGTATAAGAAAAGAACTTTAACTTTTGTCAGTCATTGAATTCCAGTACACAGGAATAAATCTTTATAAGAAAATATATTTGTATTGTGCATGTCAATGTCACTCTATCCAATGTTATTGATTGACTAAAATACATCGATGCTCGTCCCCCGTGATTGACACATTCCATCCAGCTTTATCTTAGTCTGTAGAACTGATGGCTTTAGAGTAAGAAAAAAACGTGTTTTACATCATACAACACTCGACTCATTTTACTAGTTAAGAAAAACGTTTTCACATAATTAAAATATATTTTATTAATGTACAAAAGATGATCTTGACACTTCATCAGTCTCTAGATAATTTTAACACGTCTTATGCTCTAAAGATAGCATAATACAGAAAAAAAAGTAATAGATCTCGAAAAACAAACAACTTTGAGCTGGTTTCCTAAAATCACTCCCATCACCAGAATTATGCCCCCAAGTGCATCGAGGCACTTTCTAAGCATCGTATTCGTGATCAGCGACCCCAAAAACCCTCGAATAACTTATGAATGAGCTTATTTTGGCCAATATTAAGAGAGAAATAAAATATTCTTCAGGGTCTGCAAAAAGCTCATTAAATAAATGATTTTTTGCGTGCACAAATGCACTTTTGCTTTATAACAAAAAAATATGTGGTAACATTTTTTTCTGACGCTCTTACGAATCGAATGCGCCTTGGAACGTCTCGATACGTGTACCCGCTAAAAATTTCGAGCTTTTAGCGTTTTTCTTACTAATTTGACTCAACCAGGACCTGGGATATCGCAACGTGAAAATGCCCGCTGACCCGCCAGCTGACCTTGCCAGCGTCGCGCGGAAACCGGCGGATCGCCACTGCGGATCTCCATAGCGGATCGCCTCAGAGAATTTTGAGCCCCCGGGAACCTTTGAAAATTCCTGCAGGACGAACGTTCCAGCGTTTGTGAGTTCAACCAGAGCGGATTTTTGTAGGTGACAGATATCGTGCAGTAAACCGAACGGACCAGATAACAAGCGCTTGCTTATTGCATTGTAAGTGATTTATTTATTTACTATAAGAACTAAGATTCAACTAGCAAAAGTAAACAATAAACATAAAATTCTTGCTGCATGAAAGCTAAGCATTTTAAATATGCGGGCGGCCGGCAACGGCCTCGCCGGCCCACACAATTATAGTCAACAAATGGCAAGCGGAAATTTCGCATTCCAGAAACAAATGTTTTCCCTATCAAACTCCCAGTCTTTGTTTAATTCACAACAGAATTATCCCATGCAAAGTCAATTTATATCTCAATCTCCACATAATCTCCAAACTTTCCACCAAATCAACTAGCATTATCGCTACACATGCATATACCTAACTTATCCCAACAATATAACTGCAGTGAACCAAATAAAAGAAATGCAAATGATCAAGAAGAATTTTATGATGACAGTGAATCGAAAACTGAGAAAATCCCTGAGAATAGTTGGCAAAGAGTTAGACCCCACAAGAGGAAACGATACAATAAACCCTTTGAACAACTTCCTGCTAGAGAGGAACAATCAACCTGAACTAATTTAAATCCATACTCGGTACACCATGAAGGTGAAAATGAAAACGAAAATACTGATATGCCCCAACAAAAAGAGCAAAAAGAACCAGATATACCTAAACCACCGCCCATATTTGTTCATGATGTTATCGACTATCAAAAAATGGTAGAAAGTCTCCTAGAAGTTGCTGAACAGGAACAGTACACAACGAAATGCCTAGCGAATAATGTAGTGCACATTAATACAAAAGACCCTGATGTCTATCGGAGAATGATCAAATACATAGTAGAAAAGAATGTCATTCATCACACCTACCAAATGAAACAAGAACGATCATATCGCGTTGTACTAAAACAACTGTACTTTTCCACTCGTCTAGAAGAAATAAAGAAAGCCATAACTGACGCAGGACATTTTGTACGCAACATCATGAATGTAAAAGGGAGAATAAGTAAAGAACCATTACCCATATTCTTTGTGGATCTTGAGCCCGCCGAAAATAACAAAGAAATTTACAAACTACGTTCAACAAATACATACTGGTTGAACCTCCAAGAGCTAATAAAGATCTAGTACAGTGCACCAGGTGTCAAAACTATAACCACACCAAAACTTACTGCAATAGACCATACGCATGCGTCAAATGTGGTGAAGCCCATGATACCAGAACATGCACGAAGACAAGACAAACAAAATCTACTTGTGCACTGTGCGGTGGACCCCACCCAGCTAACTACAAGGGGTGTCAAATTTATTAAGAATTACAAAAGAATAACCATCCAAATAATCAACCTCTAAGCAGCAGACTTCAAATCTATAATTTTCCACCACTACCCTTGCAGAGAGCTAATTTGACCAATATATATCAACCTGAATAAGTTTAAAAAAAACAACCTTCCCAAGCACAAGAGATAAATCTCGGCCAATTCCTTAAAAACCTTTTTAAACAATTATTGCAGCAAAACCCTATGACTATGAATTTGTTAACTACTGCCATTAACAAAGTCATACACTAAAAAATAGCTAAATTTTTAAAAATCGGTCGTGGAATACTAATGGACTACAACATAAAAAACTCAAACTCGAAACATTTTTACAGTTGTATAATATAGACGTCATGCTTATCTCGGAAACACATTTCACTGAAAGAACGTTTATAAAAATACCCTATTATTTTATCTACTGTACCCAACACCCTTACGGGGCAGCCCATGGTGGCTCGGCAGTGATAATTGGACACTCAATTGTACACCACGAATTACCCCCTTAAAAAAAATTCCTATAAGCAGCAACAATTCAAGTACGAAAACTTCCTATGCCGATCAACATCTCAGCTGTCTACTGTCCCCCAAGACACAATCTCACAAAAGACCTACTACAAGTCTTCTTTGATTCTATTGGGCCAACATTTATTGCAGGAGATGACTTCAACGCCAAACACACGCACTTTGGATGCCGATTAACAACAACAAAAGGCAGAGAAATGCTGAAAGTTATTTCCGACAGCGGATACAACTATTTGTCTACAGGCACTCCCACCTACTGGCCCACGGATTCTAACAAAATCCCCGACTTGTTAGATTACTTTGTAATCAACGGCCTATCTTCAAATTATATAAATATCTCTTCCAACTAGGATTTAATATCTGATCATTCTGCAGTGATTGCAACTGTAAGTGCATCAGTAATACATAAAATATCTAAACCATTCCTAAGCAACAGTAGAACCAATTGGGAAACATTGAAGGGGTACATAAATGAACATCTAAACACTAATGTTAGGTTAAAAATGATAGAAGACACGAGAGCGCGACAAATCACTTAATTACCACCATTCAATCAGCAGGATGGCACGCGACTCAGCAAACAAAGAATTTAAAACCCACCTCTCCTAATATTTCCAAAGAAATAATGGAGATAGAGAAAAACGCAAGGCGAGAGCAAAATGGCAGCGAACCCACAACATTGTATATAGAAGGAAACTCAACCGGCTCAATACCTTCAATCTGTTTTTACTCCTAATTCAGAAGAAATTGATGAAGACATTGAAACTTACTTAAATGTCCCGTTACAAATGTCACCACCAATACGTAACTTCACGAAGAAAGAAATCCAGGAGAAAATAAACTACCTGTGTAATAGAAAATCCCCATGGTTTGATATAATAACAGCGGCTGTCTTAAAAGAGCTTCCAGAAAAAGGAATACAGTATATCCAATTACTATTTAATGGAATTCTTTGCCTTACTCACTGGCCACTGCAGTTAAAATTTGCCCACATCATTCTCATCCTTAAACCTGGTAAACCTCCTAATGATGTTAACTCCTATCGCCCTATCAGCCTTCTTCCGCTGCTAAATTGCTTGAAAAATTAATCCTAAAGAGAATAAATCAAAGTAAAATACTACAAGACTGGCTTCCAAATCATCAATTTGGCTTCCGGACTCAACACTCGACTGTCTAACAGTGTCATCGACTAGTTAATAAAATTCAAACTACTCTTGAAAATAAGGAATATAATAGATGTTAAACAGGTATTCGACCACTTAAATGTTTCCCAATTGGTTCTACTGTTGCTTAGGAATGGTTTAGGTATTTTATGTATTATTGTTGCACTTACAGTTGTATTGAATTGGACACAAATTTCAGATTAGAGGGCCTTTTTTCCACATCTCTTGCCATTAACGAGTTCTTCTTGAGCATCCCATCAACATGCAGACAGCAGTTCAACCAGCTGCCTGAGAATTGAGTACAGATTTTCGTTCAGAGAGGCTTTTTCCACATCTCCTGCCATTAAGAAGTTTTCTTACGCATCCCAGTAACATGTAAAGAAAGCAGTTCAAGCAGCTGGCAGAGAATTAAGCACATATTTCAGTTTAGAGAGGCCTTTTCCAATCTCCTGCTATTAAGGTTGTCTTTTTAAGTAAGCATCCCACCAACATGCAAAGACAGTACTTCAACCAGCCGGCTGAGAATTGTGCACAGATTTCAAATTAGAGAGCCTGTTTTTCCCATATTCCAGCAATAGGATGTCTTCTTCCCAAACATGCAAAGACAGCATTTCAACCAGCCGGAGAATTATGCACAGATTTCAAATTAGAGGCTTTCTTTCCTACTTCTTCAGCAAATAAGGATGTCTTCTTAAGCATCCCACCAAACATGCAAAGACAGCATTTCAACCAGCCGGCTCAGAATTATACAGATTTCAAATTAGAGAGCCTTTTTCCACTTCCAGCAAATAAGGATGTCTTCTTAAGCATCCCACTAACATGCAAAGACACTACTTCAACCAGCCGGCTGAGAATTATGCACAGATTTCAAATTAGAGAGCCTTCTTTCCACATATCCAGCTAATAAGGATGTTTTCTTAAGCATCCCACTAACATGCAAAGACACTACTTCAACCAGCCGGCTGAGAATTATGCACAGATTTCAAATTAGAGAGGCTTCTTTCTACTTCTTCAGCAAATAAGGATGTCTTCTTAAGCATCCCACCAACATGCAAAGACAGCATTTCAACCAGCCGGCTCAGAATTATGCACAGATTTCAAATTAGAGGCCTTTTTCCACTTCCAGCAAATAAGGATGTCTTCTTAAGCATCCCACCAAATGCAAAGACACACTTCAACCAGCCAGAATTATGCACAGATTTCAAATTAGAGAGCCTTTTTTCCACTTCCAGCAAATAAGGATGTCTTCTTAAGCATCCCACCAACATGCAAAGCACAACCAGCCGGCTCAGAATTATGCAAGATTTCAAATTAGAAACCTTTTTTCCACTTCCAGCAAATAATGATGTTTTCTTAAGCATCCCAACAACATACAAAGACAGCACTTCAAATAGCCAGCTGAGAATTATGCAAATATTTCAAATTAGAGTTTTTTTCCACTTCTTCAGCAAATAAGGATGTCTTCTTAAGCATCCCACCAATATGCAAAGACACAACTTGAACCAGCCGGCTGAGAATTATGAACAGTTTTCAAATTAGAGAACCTTTTACTTCTTCAGCAAATAAGGATGTCTTTTAAGCATCCCAAACATGCAAAGACAGCATTTCAACCAACCGGCTCAGAATTATGCACAGATTTCAAATTAGAGCCTTTTTCCACTTCCATCAAATAAGGATGTCTTCTTAAGCATCCCACCAAGATGCAAAGACAGCACTTCAGCCAGCTGGCTGAGAATTATGCACAGATTGCAAATTAGAGAGTCTTCTTTCCACTTCCTCAGAAAGTAAGGATGTCTTCTTAAGCATCCCACTAACATGCAAAGACACTTCAACCAGCCGGCTCAGAATTATGCACAGATTTCAAATTAGAGAGCCTACTTCTTCAGCAAATAAGGATGTCTTCTTAAGCATCCCACCAACATGCAAAGACAGCATTTCAACCAGCCGGCTCAGAATTATGCACAGATTTCAAATTAGAGAGCCTTCTTTCCACTTCTTCAGCAAATAAGGATGTCTTCTTAAGCATCCCACCAACATGCAAAGACAGCATTTCAACCAGCCGGCTCAGAATTAGCACAGATTTCAAATTAGAGCCTTTTCTCCACTTCTTCAGCAAATAAGGATGTCTTCGTAGGCATCCCACCAACAAGCAAAGACAGCATTTCAACCAGCCGGCTGAGAATTATGCACAGATTTCAAATTAGAGAGCCTGTTTTTCCCATAACCCACTAATCAGGATGTCTTCTTAAGCATCCCACCAACATGCAAAGACAGCATTTCAACCAGCCGTATAAGAATTATGCACAGATTTGAAATTAGAGAGTCTTTTTTCAACATATCCAGCTAATAAGAATGTGTTCGTAAGCATCCCACCAACTTGCAAAGACAGCATTTCAACCAGCCGGCTGAGAATTATGAACAGATTTCAAATTAGAGTCTTCTTTCTACTTCTTCAGCAAATAAGGATGTCTTCTTAAGCATCCCACCAACATGCAAAGACAGCATTTCAACCAGCCGGCTCAGAATTATGCACAGATTTCAAATTAGAGAGCCTTCTTTCTACTTCTTCAGCAAATAAGGATGTCTTCTTAAGCATCCCACCAACATGCAAAGACAGCATTTCAACCAGCCGGCTCAGAATTATGCACAGATTTCAAATTAGAGAGCCTTTTTTCCACATATCCAGCTAATAAGGATGTTTTCTTAAGCATCCCACCAACATGCAAAGACAGCATTTCAACCAGCCGGCTCAGAATTATGCACAGATTTCAAATTAGAGAGCCTTTTTTCCACATATCCAGCTAATAAGGATGTCTTCTTAAGCATCCCACTAACATGCAAAGACACTACTTCAACCAGCCGGCTGAGAATTATGCACAGATTTCAAATTAGAGTCTTTTCTACTTCTCCAGCAAATAAGGATGTTTTCTTAAGCATCCCACCAACATGCAAAAACAGCATATCTACCAGCCGGCTCAGAATTATGCACAGATTTCAAATTAGAGAGCCTTCTTTCTTCCAGCAAATAAGGATGTCTTCTTAAGCATCCCACCAACATGCAAAGACAGTACTTAAACCAGCGGGCTGAGAATTATGCACAGATTTTAAATTAGAGAAGCTTTTTTCCACTTCTTCTGCAAATAAGGATGTCGTCTTAAGCTTCCCACCAACATGCAAAGACACCAATTCTACCAGCCGGCTGAGAACTATGCACAGATTTCAAATTGGAGAGCCCTTTTTCCAAATCTCCATCAAATAAGGATGTCTCCTTGAGCATCCCACCAACATGCAAAGACAGCATTTCAACCAGCCGGCTGAGAATTATGCACAGATTTCAAATTAGAGATGCTTTTTTCCACTTCTTCTGCATATAAGGATGTCTTCTTAAGCATCCCACCAACATGCAAAGACAGCATTTCAACCAGCCGGCTCAGAATTATGCACAGATTTCAAATTAGAGAGCCTTTTTTCCACATCTCCAGCAAATAAGGATGTCTTCTTAAGCATCCCACCAACATTCAAAGACAACTCTTCAACCAGCTTATATTAATTTGGACATATTAATAAATTTTTCTGAGATTTTGTTCATTTTTATTTTGTATGTTATTAAATCTATTCAATCAGCAGTTAATTTTTCTACTTTATTTTTACTTCCACTTGTTACCGTTTATATTTTTTGTTATTTGCATTATAATAAATGCAAATTACATGAAATCAAAATGGTATTACAAGACAATTAAACATTTCTAATATAAAAGATTGAAAAATTTGAACTATTCTGCATTTAAACTCATGAAAATCAATATTTGGCATTGGTAGTTTAAAGGTGGATAACCAAACTAGCAAAAGGAAAGCCTGTAGTCTGTGTTGCGACAGGATAGTCGAACCAGTTGTATTTTTAGACAATTTTACCACTCTCGGATTTTGTGGAATATAGCAATGACTTAGGGTAGCTTATTTTTTCTTTTACCTCTGCACCACTGTAGTTGATGCAAATAAAATAAAGTTACAAGAAATTAATAAATATGTATTGACTTTAGGAACTTTTACAGTTAATGGAACATCAAAACTTATGTTGAAAACTTTAAAAGATGCTTTATGTATTTCATTTGTTACAATTATTGTATCTTCAGTTCCCGTTGCGGCATTTTAAAGGATGCTGTTGGGCTAAACAAAATTAAATAACTTCAGTAAGATATTTCTAATAAAATGTCCATGTTCATAAAAAAAATATGAAATCAGAACTATTCAAGCAAAGAAAATTAAAATGTAAAGAAACACCCAGGAGTTGCAGCTGCAATGGCATCAAAGCGCTGTAATACATGCCCAAATGATAGGACATGTAAACGGCACCGTTTTCCCGATCATCAAAGGGCTTAGGTGCTCTTATGCCGAAGGCTGCAAACGGTTCTGCAAAAGTATTAAATTTAATTGCCAACTATAAAAATTCATAACTTTTTTTATCAATTAAATTACCTGAGATAGGATATCTAGACGGCGTTACTGTTGTTTGCTTGATAACCGGTGCATCCTCATTAAATCTATGCTCTGAAAACCATTCATCAAATAATTACTAGTTTTTCTACAACTTTAGATCAACGTATATTACCTTCGTTGTATCTGTAGATGATGATAGGGCGTTTATAAAGATCTGCAGCAGCTTGTATTTCCAGATTCGAAGCGAAGGGGGGACGCGTACGTTTAAACATCAAGTATTCATCGAAATTTCCCTGAACGTAGTTCATAAAATGCTCTCTGTACTCATCCTAGTATTTTAAAACAAATTAATGTCAGTCTATGTTATAATGCTGAGACCACACCCTATGTCAGAGCAAGACCGGAAAGAGGTTTAAGACTCTTATTTGTTCGCCCTCTCTGCGTAGCCGCCATGCATCTCTGATGCGGGGCAATGTGGCAAGCTCCGCATCTTAGATGCCTGCATCATTACACTTTGTTCGAAATCACAGGCACTCAATGATTTTTAATGACTGAGTAGGACACCCACTATGTGTCTAGGCTCAGGGTTAAACCCAGGTCCATCTGCATTACAGCCAAGCACTTCAACCACGCACCCACACTAGCATTCAAGTGAATGTTAGTATAAATTTAAAACACCTACCATAAAATCAAGAATATTATTTCTTGTTATAATATATCTTGTGGATGAGTTATACATGGACAGAGCCAGAGCTTTGAAGAAAGAGGCGCCATCTTTTCCAACATCGACAATAGCCAGATGTTTCTGCAGTCTTAATATTCTTCGAAAAAGCCGATCCCTCTGAAAGTGACATCAACAATAATACCAACGATTATAATCAAATAAGTTACACTTACTGCAAACATGTTCTCACAGTTCGTGAAAATGATGTCGTCGTATTCTACATTGTTCACATCAATTTGCATTCCCAGATCATACCATATGAAATTTCGGATTTCGTCCTCGGTTGGAATTCTAACACTTCGGTTGCTGCGCCTGCCCCTTGCTCGGCCCCTTGCTCTGCCCCTGAATAAAGGCATCAACGGTTGCCTGCCATGTCGTTGCCCCCTGCCTTCTTCTTCTTCTTCAGAAGAAGAAGACGATTCCCGCACACGTCTTCTGCTGGCCTGCTCAGGTAGGTAAAATATATATAGGTAACAGTATACAAGTGTGCATTGCAAATTAATTTCAGTTGTAATAACAATTCATGGTAAGGCGCAGCATGCAGACTACGAGGTTTAGATTCTTATGTTCATTCTCTTTGCCTGGCCGTCATGCACCATCTCTGACACAGGACGATGAGGCAAGCACTGTGCCTTCGAAAGTAACGCAGGTACTCGATTATTTTTAGTGACCGAGTAGATCACCTGCCAGGCATCTGAGACCTAGGAATGAAAGCAGATCCATCCGCCCCTCAGCCACACGCTTCAATCGGTCGGCTGCACGTGTTTCAAATTATTAGCTTATTCTGCTTATCCTGTAATACTTTATAAAGAATAATAAAATTTACTTACTTGTGGCGTTTTTTTTAAGTATTTGTTCACTGTGTTTCCCATTTTTACGAAGAAATTTCCTCACAAAAGTTCAACGTACAAGATGGCGGCGAACGAGGTGGTAGTGAAGGAGATGGCCGCGAACAAATTGACGTACAAGATGGCGGCGAACGAGATGATAATACCACAGCTTATTTTAGGTTCAAGCGTGTGGCAAACCGCCAACACAGCGTATCTGCAACCTAGAAAGTTTTATTAACTTGATTTTTATTAAACTGATAATATTATTTTCGTTTTACCTCTAAATATTATTATAACGCGGAATGATGCACACTTCTTGCCAAACTTCTGAATACTGGCTAGTGTAAACAGAAGCACATCGTGTTGTGGTTACTATACCGCTTTTCGAACACAGGTATTCGTAATTTTTCTAAATATAATAATCCCTTTATAAATATGATAATTTAAATGCTAATCTATTACAATTATGGAGGATAATTGTTAATAATAATGTTATTAATAATATTATTTATAATTTTCGTATAAGTAAAGTTATTTTATTAGTACTGTGAAGTTTGCTCAAGTTAATTAATAATAATAATTTAAATACACTTCGTTGCATGCATTTACAATTTTTATCGGTCTGTATTTTGTCATTCCTGTTAAAATGATTTTTAAATTTACAAATCTCCACCGCTTCTCTATATAATCTCGGGTAATAATTCCTACAGTTGGATAAAACTTGTGTTTGCCCAAATTCTATCTCGTAGTCGGGATTTTCCTATGCATGTTTAGCAACGTCTGATTTTTCGGGTTGATTGAGGCATAGGTATTGTTGGTGTTCTTTTATTCTAGTGGTAATCATATGGTTCCTACTCTCAATGTAGACCTGCTAGTAGACATGAACAAGATATACAGTATACCTTTAATGTATCTATCTTGTGTTTATTCAGAATTTTCCCTATTCAGTCTGCGACTCTGTTAACAGGAAATGAAAAAGCGACTGAATTTGTTTGTGTTTTGTGTGTGCATCTATTGAGTTTAATTACTCTTTTTTATCTCCGTCTTCGAGTACCATGCTCTTATAAGGCTCGTTCCAGATGCATCAGTTTATTATTCAAGAACTGAGGTTGACATATTCGTCATGCTTAATTTACCAATGTTTTCACAACCGTTCTTTTTTTATTTGATTGGTGATTTGACTGTTTTTAAAGGTAACGGTCCATATGCTTGGATTTTCTGTATGCAGTGTGATGTAAATGTCTATTCTCAAAATTTAATACCTTGTATGTCTAGGGAAGCCACCCTATTGTTCGATTTAAATTCCATAGTAAACATACTAAAAATATTTTTATGAATAAATTGATTTTAAATCCCGATGTTAAAAAAATATCTAACAAATTCAGCAAACTTTATAATTAAAGCTGCATTCTAAGTATCACATCTGTCGAAATTGAAACTAAATTCTTGGGTTACATTGCCAGAACATACATTACTCTATTGATTGATAATTAAAAGGTAAAGATACATTAAGAACAAAATAAAGTAAGACCTACACTTATTTTAAAAATATGTATCAAAATAGCAAGGATTTATTACAAAAATAAATAAATATATAGAAAAGAACTTAATTTACTCAAACATCAAATAAATAACATCTAAGTAGTTGAAATATAAGATGTTTTCAAGTAATGACAATATAAAATAGTCATGATTGAATCTTTTCAAACTCTCCGAACATAACCAGCCATTTAACCAGTCTTTAAGAGAAAAGGGGGTTCGTTTTGCTGACCAAAAAAAATTAAACAATATAACAATTATCCAATTTAAATAATCTGAAGTTGAAATAACCAAAAACATTTAAAATTGGAAGAACCAACAAGATCAACTAGTTTATTTGCTATCTGGAACAATAGTCTTTTGTTTAAATAACTGTGATGTACTTTGATCATTTTACCATTGTTCTACAAAAAAAACGACTTTCTAATATAGGTATAATGTTCTTTTTTATTTATAAAAGTCTAATGGTAAATATTATTCTTTTTAATATATCTCAAATCTACCTTCCATAAAATGTATTGTCTCATGACGTATAGGTCAAGATCTATCAAAACAGTACGTTTGCCAAATTTTAATAAACTCATTTATTGTGTCCTACAAGCTTAATCATTCTGGATCATAAAGTTTTAAGCAAAACAAAGATATTTTTAAAGGCTTTCAAATTATACTTGGTAAATTATCTGACAAACAGTTCTGACCTCACACTTTCTGATTATTTTTTATTTCCTTGATTAAAGGATAAATAAATTTATCAAAAGTGTACATATATTAAAAGTCAATATTTTAAAACGCAATAATGGAAATAACTTTTTACTACAAAATTATATTTTATTAGATTGCAAAAATTTTGGTGTTACACTTGTTATTTATACCAAAGATGTAGCATGCCATTGAACCAAATGGAGCAAGAATGAGTTACTAGAAAGTATCTAGCAGATAACAAAGTAATTAAAATTGAACAATGCTTTGACATCAAGATAACATTTCTCTGTGGTAGAAATGCATAGGGATATTATGTGGAGCTATGAGAAGCATTGGAAAAGTGCAATTTATCCTAAAAAAGGTCTCCAAGCAGAAGTTAACACAGGGCAATTCAAAGTAATAGTCAACTTCATGTCTACCGCGTATAAGTTTTAGTGACAATGTAGGAAAGTGAACCGACACAATGTTTGGATATGGGAGCTGCGAGAGAGACTTCCCAAAAGTTAATGTGTTCTGTGGTTATCAAAAACAGGGTTTGTAGACCTTTCTTTTGGGATAATAAATAACATGGTTGCTGGGATAACTTCTCACAATTTTGCAAAACTGGTTTTCCCCTTAATAAGGATTTAAAAAACTTCATTTTCCAACAGGACGTAACCACCCCATTGGCACTGGGATGTTCGACATTTCTTGAATGAGTCTCTACCTTAATGATGGGTACGTGCACGAGGTATGAAGACTTGGAACTTATGTTCTGGCCCTACCAACAACTTTGAAACTGTATTACAGCTGCGTTGAACCCAGCGATTCAAGATGTTCTTTATCATGTGTGGAATTAATTCCACTACCAGCTAGATGTCATCCCTGCAGTTAGGAGGGGGCCACATTAAACAATTATAAACTTGAATGTGAGTACAATCAAATGTAATTTATATCATATTTGTCACTGATCCTAATTTTAAATGGTAGACTTAAAAAATTGAAACCAATATTTTGAACCGCCCTGTATTAATTGCATCACAATAGATATCCTGTATTCATTTATAGTAATTGTGTCAAGTGAATCAGTCATTGGAAGATATTATTATGTACGGTGTCAACAATATAAAAAACCATGCTGCATACTTATACCTGCGACAAGAAGAAAATTGAGGTTTTCCAGAAAATAATAAACTGCTTTGATGGGAACAATTAAACATTGTTAATAATAAAACTTGTCACTAACAAAATTAAACAAATTAGTTGATTCAGAAAACATGATCTAATATGGTTTATAACGTAGTCTACCAAATTACCTTGTGTTTATGATAACTTACAAAACGTGCAATTTATTCCAACTGATTTCAATTTTATTATTTTGTGTTAGCAATTATGTAAGTAGTAAGAAAATAAATACCAAAAAATAAAATGAGCATCTATCTACTATAATTTTTATCTTGTCAGTTACCTTTATATATTATGGCAAAGCAGAGATGGTGAATAATTAAAAAAAAAGTTGACTTTCAATATTATACACATACATTGATACATAAGCTCTCTTTAACTCTCTGCTTTCATTTCACTTGCATATGACACTATCAGCTTTTTATGGGGTGACAATAGTAGTAATGACAATGCATACTGTGCTACTGTTGATCTTGTCACTTATTATCATCATTCATTCATCCTTTCATGTCATCACCAATACATTTGTATATAAAGATATTTTGGTGTGGGTCTTTTCTTATAAATGTTTCTTTTTTAAGTTCTTTGGGTACTACAAATGAAATAGACATAAATAATGAATAGCTTCACGTGCAAAAACAGTTCAAATAAAGTAAAACATACCCTTTGTGTACATCACATTAATGTTCTAAAAACACAGAATTGGTTTCTGCAAACGTAAATCACCATATTTAGTCATTTTTCTTAAGTTATTGAACCACTATGATTTTGTAAGGATGAAAGTAGAGGTCAAAGTGCAAAATTCGGCGAAATGACCTGTCTGGTATGCGCAAAACCCGAGTGTGTTGTACTGTTGAATAATGAGGCCTGGCTTCCACATTCTGTTGAACTCTTTCGATGTTTTCTGGTGCTCTAACGGTCTGACACCTACCCAAGCTGTTCCAAGTCCCACAATTTCTCTCGTTCTGAACTTGCTAAACCATTTCAGTATTATTGGAAGAGATGGGATGGCACCGCGTTGACCAATACTGAAGTAAATTCAATATCTTTGCTGTGTCTGCACTAATGAATGACTGGTTGCAACAAAAGTGTCATAAACAAAGACCTATTATTCAATCTCCACAGATTCATGGCTACTGATATTTCAACAATGATATCTTAAAATAAAACTTCAAATCTAACTGGTGCCTAAAATTATATCTTTAAAATAAACATAATCTGTAAAATATTAAATGTTACCCATTATAGGTAACATTTTGGTGTCGGTGTATCATCAAAAAACTAGATGACAAACTAAGTTATTGCCATCGCATTAATCTTTTGCCAATATCGCTAAAATGATATTTTACATTACATGATCTTTTGTCAAGGTGGAGAGCATAGGCTTGTTATTTAAAATCTTCGTTAGTCCAAGTTTTTACTAAAGTTTTTCACTGGAAGATAGTTTCAAATAAAACAACAGTATATAGCCTAACAGCTACAAAGAGAAATTATGTATGCCACAGGAAAGCATACTGCCTCTTTTACTACATCTCACTTACACTGTAGGCTTGTCCACAACAGATAACACTATAACTGCAACCTCAGTGGATGACAGAATCGTTAATGATAAACAATAATCTAGTCTTAACATCATGACAGCTCTAATATCTTTTAGTTAAATTGAAACAAAGCAAATCAAACAAAATCGGTATAAATCACTTTTACTACAAGCCCATATATCTGCTCACTAGTTCCTATCAACGGTCAAATACTGGTTCAATACGACTTAGATTACTTGGGGCTTGCAACTCAATCAAAAACTGACATAAATGTCATGGCTTCTAGAAACATAATTAAAATTGTCATTAAAAAATAAACTCTTACTTTACAAACATATGCTTAAATCCATATGGCCATACGACATTCCACTGCAAGGCTGTACTACCAAACCCTCAAACATAAAAAATAATCCAAAGATTTTCTAGTTTGGAAAAGTTGTTACAAAACATAGTTTTATTTGCAACAAAAAAACGTGATATTAATAACTGACATCATATAATATTTTTCCAACTTACAAATTATGTTTTGAATTAAAGAACCCTCAATTAAAAAAAAACTCCTGTATTATCCCTTTTAATTAATGGAACCACAGATGGAGTAAAAGAGCATGTTTAATTTTTTGTTTTCTTTATTTTAATAATTAATTTATATATAAAAAAATTATATCTGCTGCTGCTGTCCACAGATCAAAGGTCAAATGTTGTGCCTTTCCATTAACTCCTCCAAGGACAAATTTCGGCCCGGCGGCACCGACCAAGGTAATATATTTCCGGAACCGCAAGGGATAGAAAATTTTCGTTTGAGAACGGGTAATAAAACTTATATATAAAAAAATTATGAGTGCTGTCCACAGGTCAAAGTTCAACTCTAACTGGGTATACGTAAATGCGTTGTAGGCAACCGTATGCCAATTATGTCAAACAGAGCTTTTTAATCGTGTTTTTATTTTTAAAAACTACTATGCGAAGGGGCTCAAGCATGTCGGAGTTGGACAAGCTCTCCGGGGGGCCGCTGCCAGACCTCGTTTTTATTTAACAATTCTTTGTTTAGATTTCTGTCAATGTCATCTGGCAGTGACTCAATGTTATTTGACAAACGGTTCCTTGAAATGATTGGATTAACTCCAATGATTCTCCCTGATTTTGGTTTTGTCTAATTCTCTCTTGTCGGTAAGGACGTTTTAGTTGCCATGTTCTCCATTAGATTACTGATCTGACTGCAATTTGTTTATTGCTATTTTTTCGACAGATTCATCCCTGGCCCGCAAATGTTCGCCCTTGAACTCTTCTTTGCCCATTTTATTTCTCAGTTACCTTCAATTCTTCTAATATCTCCTGTAATTGGGGTACCTGGGACCAGTTCTTTGTGAAGTGTGCGTACTTTTATGATCTAGAATTGATTTACTGTTGATTATAAAGAAAATGTGACAAATCCAGTGGTTAATAAAAAATTTTAAGAACACATTATTTTTCTAGCTAATTTTCTTTAATTGTAATTCATAACCTGCCTAGAGGGTGTCCTGAGATTCAATAGCCATTACTTAAAGGCCCATCAATAATTTTAAAAATGCCTTCAAAACACCATCCTAAAATAAAATTTTAATAAAATAATTTATTACTAACTAATTTTGTTTTTTCGAATAAAACCATATCACAATGAGAAAACATCTATGACATTCAGATACACAATGAGCTCCAAGTAATGTTGCTACTGTCACATCTCAAAATCGTAGCTCATAAGATGAATTTTCTCATGCTGTACCATTAAATTTTGTATGTCTACTTATATGATATTAACTATGATATCCTACATAAATTCTAATAATATACAATCAAATTTTACTACTCACCAAAAAGTTCTGATGATGTTAATGGTATCCTCGAATGATAAAGGAACAATAGTAAGATAATGGATATGTAATGCATGCGTCCACCAATTGTAGATGTTAAAACCAGTTCAAAAATATTTAGGTCGTACTTTCATGCCACGTTATTTCCACCGAGTAACTATGGTCGATGTCTTCTTATTTATCCGTTGATGGCCCTGAAATACCAAGTAAATATCAAGTTAAAGCACACATGTCTTGTTTGAAGATGTTACCAAGTTACCAAGGATAGTTGTCGCCTAGGGTAACATATAATCATAACAAGATCACCCCAAAAATGTATTTTTTAAAAACAAAATTTATAGGGGTCAAGGTACAGAAAAGATGTTCCATAATTTTAAATTTTCATTATTGAATTTGATTTAAAAAACGTATTTAGTGTTGTCATCCATGTTAAAGAATTAACTAAAATTTAAGCTTGCAGTAATAGTAGTACTAAAATAAAAATTATACCTGTGTTACCAAGAATGCATAACCTAATCCATGGTAGGAACTAATTAGTTCCTTGATAAAATACTTTGCCATATACCATATGATCTTGATATCAACTTAAAAGGACTTATTCTACTTTGTGCTTTTTTTTCTCCCAAAAAATAAACCAAGAAAAGAAGAACTTGGAACTAAAGTAAGTAAATACTTATGTCGATCATGGTATATAATTAATCACAAAAAAATATACAAGTCTGCATACAAATCTGTAAGGATTATAAAATGCCTCATTACTTAGTAGAACTGTTTTGAAAGCTTAAGTATAGTTGAACAATCAACTTTATTCGCTTCTATTGCTTAATTATAGAAGGGGGCTTAAATAATTTTTTTATCGGTGCTTGGTCAATATGCCTCTCAATTTGTATAAGAGATGCAATGTAACTGCTAAATTTCTCATTAATTGTAGCACAATTACATAGTTTGAATAGTTTTTTTAGTCAAAATTGTTTTTTCTTAGTATTTATTAAAAGTCTAAACATCATTTGCATATCAATGTATATCAACAAGTTTCCATGACCCATACTACTACTGTGAAATTATGAACCAAACTGATCAAACCTCGTTCTCTTACGAATTATATAATGGGCAAAGTTTTACAAACTATGTAAGGTATCATATATTGCTTTCTTATATTATGGGAAAACCATAAATATTGCTAAACATTAGTTTGTTTTTTTAATGAAATTATACGATTGATAATCTTTACAGGTTTTGTTTAGACTCTCACATGTCTAATTTCTCTCTGTATATTTTTATGATAATTATAATTCACAACAGTCTACTTTTATTATAATCTTCTTGTGCTAGTCTTTATAGTAATCCATAATCTAAAAAGTAATTTTTTCTTTCTATTTATTACAAAGACTCAATCTGCTAAGATACAATGTAAGACTCATGACATAATTTCACTAGACATTTATTTTTGCATTATCAAAAATTCAAAGTTGAGATCAATGTGAATCTCATTTCTATTTTTATTTTGCTGTAAATAACTTAAAGTAGCTTTTTTATGAAAATTCTATGCTATAATACAGTATGCATTCTTGTTTATTTTCTTCAAAGCTTATATCACTAATTATATATCTATAAGTTATACATACCATTATTTAAATTGAATATTCAGTAGATATGGTAACAGGTAACCAACATCACAGATCCACATTAATGAAGTAACTTCCTTTTTTTTCATTCTAACGCCTTACTTAATAGTATTGGATTCTCAACTGCTTTTGGTAATTTCTTCTGTTTGAAGCTCTCTGTCTATTTTCTGCCATTCGTCCTATGTCCTCTTCCCCTGTTTTCTTTTACCTCGAGGTCTTGCTTTTAAAATTCTTTTTGGTATTCTTCCCTCATTCATTCTTATTAAGTGGCCATATCATTTAAGCTGTATTGGGAACACTCTAAAAGTTTTGCAATATATTAATATATAAAGCAATTTTAAAATAATTTTGTCCAACATTACTTTTTCAGGCAAGTTAGACAAATTTATTAAAATCATATTGTTCTCTAATTGCCAAAATAAAAAAAAAATTAAAAAATATATGCGCAAAAGAATGTAATGTACACTACTGTTAGTAAATATTTCGTTACCCTAAATCTATATTCATTTATATATCGTGTCGGCTTTAATAAAAAAAGCAACATTTGCTTTTCATATATGTTTGCATGTTTAAACAGTAATTATAGAAGTGTAAACTTTGATGCTTCAACATGAGGTTAGTCAAATTGACTATCCCTTTTTACAATAATTTCTCTGCATAGATAAGGTATTACGTTAATCAATTTTTCCAAAGTTTTTGACTTAATTTTCTTCAACTTTTCCTGTAGTTTTCTTCAAATAATTAAGATTAAGTGGTTAATATCTGGAGGATTGCGGAAGTCAAATTATAATTTTAAACTTTCCTTCTACATGCTCTTACTTTATACTGTAAAAAAACAATCCGTGACCAACAATTCTTGGCCTAAAAATCTGAGTAGATAAACTTACATAACCGATCAAAAAACCTGTTTTCAACCCCGTCAAACACCTTTGAGACTCAAACCAAACTGCTTAAAAATTACCATGGAGCTGGTATCAAGTAAAAAGTGAATTTAACTAGATTTCTATAGAAATTTGCTACAAAATTAAAAATAGCAAAGACTGATATAACAAATGGAGATTTACAAGATACTGAGACCATGCAAGAACCTAATCATTATATTACTAAAGGTGACCAACATTATATTACTAGATTCCAAGACAAATTAAAACAGAAGCAACCATGGTCAAATAAAGTCACAAAATACTTACTACACAGCTCCAACATTCCTTGTGGATTTCTATAAGCTCAAGTTCATTTTTGTTTTGAATATTACCGAGTGTAACTAGCACTCAATAATTATGACATGGAAAACAGCTTACCATCGATTTCAAGTCCATTTCTCTACAAAATTTACACAAAGTATCATATTTGTTGACAATATCAAAATTTCACTAGTAATAAGTACCATTTTAATGTAACTAGACAAGAATTAAACTAGAAGTGCTACAAGTTCTTAAATGTACTGTGTTACATACAATAATACCGTTATATGATGCAACATAAAAACTGATTTATATAGGGGTAACACCGCAAATCAGTTTTGTCACGTTTCTAGGTAACTTGTGTTCAGACAATCAACAATTAATAACATAACAATACTTCAAACCAATAACATATTCTATATAACAAATACCATACATATCATGTGTGCAACCCTGTATAAGCACTAATGTCAATCATATGCACTGGGCATGCCTGTTCATTATCATTAAAATGTATATCGATAACTCAATTTACATGAATGAACAAATTTCAAGTGCGCTGAAGCCAGGTAAGAACAATGCAACAGACAATTTAAGAGCACCAAAGTACTTACTCTAATTTGTTTAATCAGAAATAGTTTGCAAAATGATAATAAAGCCTATATCTTATTACTAACTGTTAAATACAGAGATCATTTATAACCTTACAAATACTTACCTAGATATAAATAGTTTCCCATCATTTTCTTAAGTATTTTAAAAATACCACACATTAAATGTTACTGTTAAAACCATTGCTAACGCTAAATTAAGGGGTAAACTACAAACAACAATAAACATGTTTTAGAATTGTAACATAAAAAGCTGTCATTTTTTTAGATGTTTTAGTCACAGATACGTATTCTTAGATAGAAAACTGCTATGTCAGAATCCAGCAGCGATCCTAACGAACGCAGGAGCAAGTTTTAGCCAAGAAATATACCAGTCTGTCCGTTTTAAATAGAAAACTGTCAAACACTGATAACAGCGCCCGGATGACGTCAAGAAAAACTAACTATATATGCTATAATTATTTTCAAATATTTTAATATTTATTACTTTAAAAGAAAGTGTAAATAATTGTTACTATTAAAGCAACAATTATTACACTTCCTCTCAAAGTATAGGAAATGATTACACGATACACAATAAGTAAAAAAATATTTTATTATAATTATTAGTCATTATTTACAACAAATCAGTTATGATAAATTAACACATAATACATAAACGATATGGTAATTCACTATTAATAAGTAAATGAATAACCGCTGAACAGCAAATGTGTGAAATCGCTAAAATAGTTATTCTAAATAGGACTTGGTTAAATGCATTTTACAATTAAACAAAAACAAAATAACAAACGTTTGGTACAAATATGGGGTACTTGGGAAAAAACTTTAAATATAAAGTTATCTAACCACGGCTCAATTTGTTGTTATATAAATTATTCTCTTTATGTGCATCTCATGTATTGAAGTTTTTCTTAGCATATTCACAATCACAGATTCAGAAGTAACTATGGTTCCAAGATGTAAATTCTCGTAATCTGCCACTGGGATATTGCTAAGCAGCCGCAACAAAACAAATCTGAAGATGTCAGATGTAGGGAGTTTATGCTATATAGACATGTGAACCAATTATACCTGTAATATCCCAGTGGCGGAGCTGCAACCTTGCTTAAAGTCAGGCGTATTTATTTATCAGTATAATACTATAAGATATTTGCATCTTTTAATTTGATTTAACTTCGTTATATAGGGAACTTATAATGGAGACCGGAATGGCCTATTATCAAAATCAAACAATACCGAAGCCGAGGGCTCAACAATATATCTTAATGCAAATAGAGCTGGTTCAACAAAGGCTATCAACACACTTATAATAATTCCCCAAATTTAAAGCAATCATTTACATATTTTCCTGCTGAATGCACATCTAAAACTTTAAATGTCGCATCTTATCAGCCTTAGTTCGTATGTCGGCAGTAACAAGTGCTTTTAGTATGACAGAACACAAAATGGCAAATAGTTAAACTGTGAATGACATGCAAACACCGATAATAATCATACAACTGAAAACAGCCTAAAACTACGAGTTACTGAAGCGGATGTGTCGCTGACAGATATCGTACAGTGAACCGAACGGACCAAATAATAAGCGCTTGCTTATTGCATTGTAAGTGATTTATTTATTTACTATAAGAACTAAGATTCAACTAGCAAAAGTAAACAATAAACATAAAATTCTTGCTGCATAACAGCTAAAAATTTTAAATTTGTGGGCGGCCGGCAACGGCCTCGACGGCCCACACAATTATAGTCAACAAATGGCAAGCGGAAATTTCGCATTCCAGAAACAAATGTTTTCCCTATCAAACTCCCAGTCTTTGTTTAATTAACAACAGAACTATCCCATGCAAAGTCAATTCAATCCTCAATCTCCACATAATCTTCCAAACTTTCCACCAAATCAACTAGCATTATCGCTACACATGCATATACCTAACTTATCCCAACAATACAACTGCAGTGAACCAAATAAAAGAAATGCAAATGATCAAGAAGAATTTTATGATGACAGTGAAGCGAAAACTGAGAAAATCCCTGAGAATAGTTGGCAAAGAGTTGAACCCCACAAGAGGAAACGATACAATAAACCCTTTGAACAACTACCTGCTAGAGAGGAACAATCAACCTCATCTAATTTAAATCCATACTCGGTACTCAGTCATGAAGGAGAAAATGAAAACGAAGCTATATATTTGTTCACGATGTTATCGACTATAAAAAAATGGTAGAAAGTCTCCTAGAAGTTGCTGAATAGGAACAGTACACAACGAAATGCCTAGCGAATAATGTAGTGCACATTAATACAAAAGACCCTGATGTCTATCGGAGAATGATCAAATACATGGTAGAAAAGAATGTCATTCATCACACCTACCAAATGAAACAAGAACGATCATATTGCGTTATACTAAAACAACTGCACTTTTCCACTCCTCTAGAAGAAATAAAGAAGGCCATAACTGACGCAGGACATTTTGTACGCAACATCATGAATGTAAAAGGGAGAATAAGTAAAGCACCATTGCCCATATTCTTTGTGGATCTTAAGCCCGCCGAAAAT
>JARFIY010000250.1:0-14472 GCA_036346155.1 Sinelater perroti | reverse complement strand
AACATCAGATACGTAATTTGATCGAAGACTTCTTGAATCCTGGCGATGTACCAGAAGAAATGGATATCAGGCACGAAATCGTTAATAATAAAATGTCTAAACAGAAACGCTGCAGTTTATGCCCGAATTCGCTTAATCGCAAAACATTTTATAAGTGCTTGCGATGCTATAACCCCATGTGCAAAGAACATATGGCAAAACTGTGCCGTGAGTGCGCAAAATGAATTGTAATAGTTTCGAAGTCTTATATTCAGTGAATTTTACGATTTTAAACAGTTTTTATGTAGACGTATTTGCATTTCTGTTCTACTCTGGTTTATTTTGTAATATCTGCTGTAAAAATCTATTTTTCTAATTTTATTTGATTTACAGCAGTTTTAGCGATTACTTAATAAAAATTGTTTAAAAAATTACTATTATTTATTTATATCATATTCTTTATATTATTCCTTACAATTTTATTTGCAATATAAAATATATTTTTTTGGACGACATTTATCATAAATTCATCATATAACCTTTTTTTGTTACATGAAAAAACGCGTACATTCGTACCTTCAAGAAAATATATTTTTTGAAGCAAATTGAAAAATGAGTAATACCATTTCAAAGTACGTTTTCAGCTTTCCAAAGATCACCTACAAAATATAGATATCTTTCTTTTTTCATAAAAAGTCGATCGAAGTTGCCAGTTAGGCTCTAACCCATGTCCCCCCCCCCCCATGTATGGAACATTACATTTATGTAGTCCATACCCTGATGATTAAAATCACAAAATCCTTTAATATCGCTAAACAAACCAACTATTCTTAAAAAGCCGAAGAAACTTACCATTCATAGTACACTCCATGAATAACCGCACGCTAATTGTGCCAAACATAACAGACATGGCAACAGTTTTTGGTAAACATTTGATTAATGCGTTTAAAACACACCATGATTACTATCCACAAGAAAACGAGAAAATAATAACATACAATCTCCATGACAGATGAGTTTAATCAAACAAATAACAACTTTCATACAATTGAAAGCGTGTATTGATCTCCACGAAAGAGTCGTTTTCGTTTGAAACTGTCCATTAACAGCATAATGGGCGTCGACGCCAGAAAACGGAAATTATCGGAAACCCAAAGTCCAAATCCGTCAAAAAAATTACAGAAATACAACGGCAAAAAGTCACAACCGCCTCCAAAAGTTAAAATCAACTCGTTACCGGAGCAAATCCCAAAGCTACAAAAGTTTAAGGTGTTACCTGGCCCCGATTTCGCCGGGGCTGATATTACCTGGCCCGGAATTTTTCGTGGAACACAAAGCCCTCCTTTGGAATTTGTTATCACAAAGGAATGCTACCTACCTGAGGCCGACCTTGTGGCGCCGTGTGAAATATCAAGGTTCTTGACCTACCGCGCCGCGTCGTGTCAAGAGGCTCCGAGAGACCCGAACGCCACCGACCATAGCCGCCACGGCATTTTCCAATGAGGGCAAAGGCGCCCCCGGCGTCCACCAATCCGGGGCACACTCTGCACTCCACCAGCAAAGTGGGGCACGGCCGAGCCTTTAAAACCTGAGCCATCAAAGGCGAGTCCCCTTTGACTTCTTTGCTGCTCACCGCCCGGTTTAGCTGCTCGCTTTCCGGCTCCGCCGCCCGAATCTGCTGCTCGCTGCCCGGCTCCGCAATCGGTCCTACTACACGCCGCCCAGCTGCGCTACCGCCCCTGCTGCTCGCCGCTTGGCTCCGCCACCGGCCCCGCTGTTGCACCTAGCTCGCGGCCCGTTGCATCGCATACTTTTAAGTCGTAGGTTAAGTTTTGTAAATTAGCTAAGCAGGTTAAGTTAGCGTAAGGTAGGTTAGGTTTGTAAAGTTGTAAATATAGTTCTAATTGTAAGTTGAAACCGACGCTTCGTTTTTTTAGCCTTCCGTGCCTCACGCGTTGCCGGTCGTAGCGTCCCGACGCCCGATATATCACCGCTCGGGCCGACCTGGTAACAATTGGCGTCCAGAACCTGGGGCTATTTTCCTGCTACCTGCTGGGGATCATCGAGGAGCAGGAAGACCCTGCATAGGTAAAGGGGCCCCCGTACCCACATCTATCGCCGCCAGCCGAGGCAGAAAAGGGCACGGAAAGAAGAAGACTCAGTTCTGGGACTGATAAAACACCCAATCGCGCCCAAATATCAACGAAACCATGACAACTAGAAGGACCAGCCGCCCCGAGCTGGATGCAAACCAGTTAAAAATGATCGAGGTCCTGAGTGAAGCGATGAGCCGGATGAACAAGGAACCGGAGCCGCCTCTAACCTTTTCAGGAGGACCGCTTGAGAGAGTTGAGGAATTCCTGGTGAATTTTTCGAAACACCTTCTGGGTCCTGCGGCCGAGTTATGGAGCCAGATAAGAGCCTCTGCAACCGAAATACGAAGAGGCAAAACACCTTATTCTCCAGGAGTTTGGGGGAAATAGCTTGCGAGCGGAGTTGACAGCACGCTTCTACGGGGAAAAGCAGAAAGACTCGAAAAGCGTGCCGACCTTTCTGGTCACGAAGCAAAGGCTAGCTGCTAAGGTAGGCCTGAAAATTGAGGAGCAGCTCAGTGTCCTGATCGGGTTTATGCGACCCGGACTGAAGCTGCAACTACAGCACTTCCGAGGCACGTCGCTCATGAGCCTTGTAGATGAGGCCATGAAGTGCGAGAAGATCTGGTGCGAGGTGCAGCAAGCGCATTTACCAGCGTCAAGGGCCCCGCAGCATTCTCGCAGAGCTTCGCCCCGCAGAGCGCCTTCACCAAGGCGTAACAATGCGCCTCCCTGCCACTACTGTCCGGGCCGTCACTTCAACAGAAGCTGACCGATAGTACGGTCGGGAAACGCGGGCGCGTCGGGCGGCGTTCTGGACGCCGCCAGGGAGACCTTCGCCCCGAGCCAGCGCATGCTTCAAGGCCGGCCCGGACCCAGCGGGGCGCGACGACATGGCCGACAACATCAACCAAGGCCCGCAGTCCGGCAACCAGCCCCGTCTCAGGCTACTCATCGACGGGATCGAGGCCGCCGCCTTGCCGGACACCGGGAGCACTCACAACCTAGTCCATCCAAGCTACGCGCGTCGGATTTTACTCTCGGGAGAGACCAAGCTCCTCGGGGCCATCAGTCAACAACCGGCCCAGATACAAGGCGAAGCCCATATACAATTCACCGTGGGAGGTGCAACCCAGTAGGCCCGATTTCTGGTGGTTCCCGGCCTGGACTACTCAGTCATCCTTGGACAGCCCTGGCTCCAGGACTACCAGCAGCAAGCTGTCCACCTCGGCGACCGTCAGCGGCGAACTGCTTACTGAGGTCCCGCAGACAAAACGCCTCAACTTCCGCCGTCTAACCTGCCGAGGAACGAGTTCCCGCCAGAGCACCTCCCAGCCCTCCGTCAGCTGGCCCTCGACTTCGCTGGAGTCATGGACGAATCTCAAAGGTCCACCACCACGGCGACGACGACACCCCCTTCCGGCTGCCGCCGTATCGATGTTCGGCAGAAAACAAGAGGCTCATCGCTGCCGAAATTAACGCGATGCTCGCCTAAGGGGTGATCGAGCCCAGCACCTCAGACTACAGCTCTCCCGTGGTTATCGTGAAGAATAAGGATGGGAAGCCTCGGTTCTGCGTCGATTACCGACGTTTGAACGAATTAACAAAGGACGGGAGCTCTTCTTTCCCTCTAATTCACGAGACCTTACGCGACCTGGGGACTGCTAGTGTTTTCGACTCTGGACTTGAAATCGGGGTATTGGCAGGTCCCGGTTGACCCCGCGTCCCGACATCTCACGGCGTTTTCTACTCCCAACGGAGCCGCGTATCAGTTTCGAGTAATGCCGTTTGGCCTTAAGTACGCTCCAGCGACCTTCCAAAGACTGATGACCCAGGTGCTTGCTGGGTACCTCCGCGAGTTTGTGTTAGTATATTTAACGATTTGGTGGTATACTCGCGGGATTGGGCCGAACATTTACGACACCTGAGGTTGGTGCTAGAGCGTCTTCAACAACACCGGCTGAGACTCTCGCTAAATAAATGCGCGTTCAGTGTGCGGGAAGTGACATACCTCGGACACATAGTGAGTGCCGAGAATAACCAACCGCGCCCGGAGCATCTGGAGGCGATACGGACCGCGGGGGCTCCCAAGACGAGAAGCTGCAAAGTTTCCTGGGCCTACTCAACTGGGTCCGGAACTACATCCCTCGCTGCAGGCGCCCCTAATCGACCTTCTGGCCGAGAACCGCTTCCGGTGGACCCCGGAAGCCGCCGCCACCACCTTCGAGCTGCTCCAAACCAGGATGGCGCAAACATTGGCACTCAGCCGCCCGGACTTCACGGCCCCCTTTATTTTGCAAACCGACGCCAGCGGAGTAGGGTTGGCGGCCGTGCTGTACCAAGAGGACGACCAGGGACGCCGAATAATTAGTTACGGCAGCCACCGACTTTCACCCACCGAGGCCCGGTACCACGTCAACGAGCTGGAATGCTTTGCCGTGGTCTGGGCCATTAAGAAGTACCGGCCCTACCTGGAGGACAAGCCCTTCACCCTCTGCACGGACATTCGGGCATTATTATGGCTCCGGAAGTTCAGGGACTCCAATACCAAGCTAGCGCGCTGGTCCCTGTACCTCAAGGAATTCTCGTTTGCTATCGAGCACTGTCCGGGGCGGTGCAACGAACTGCCCGACCACCTGTCTCGCAACCCCATTGACAACCCCGAGGGATACGACGAGGACAAAGACATGGATCTAATAATGCCCCCGGCCCCGGCCGCCGAGCAGCCAAATCCAGGTCTACCACCTGCCTGTGCCATCATCCAAGTGGCCGAACTGCTGGGGCACGTACAGCAGTCTAAACACCGAAATCTACACAACCAGAGACTGCTGACCCAATACGCCGACATCCAGCAAGAAGGCCCCCAAACCACAGCCGAGGCCAGAATTCTAGCCGAGTACTCGGTACATGATGGGTGCCTTTGGAGGCAAGACAAGGAACGGCGACAGCCGGCCACCCTGGAGCAAAAGAAACCCTGCGCGCTATTAAGCGCAACTACTTTTGGCCCCGCATGGAAGAGAGCGTTCGTCAATAAGGGCTTGTTGGACGTGTGCTACCTCCAAGCGAGGACAGCCTCAGCCCCATCCGCCTACCAAGCCGTGAAAAGTCGTGTTCACAGACATTATGGATCCCTACGCAAAGACACCCCGAGGAAACAGGTACATTTGAGTGGCCACCGACGTATGTAGCCGATGGACCGAGGCAACCGCGGTGCCCAACGCCACCACAGAAACGGTTACATCATGGTTAGAGGACGCGGTGTTCCACCGATTCGGGTATCCGCGGGCCTTGCTTACGGATAACGGCACCCAATACAGGTCAAGCGGATGGGATGCCGCGCTCCGCCGCTGAGGGTGTCTGCATTGGACCACGGCTATTTTTCACCCCCAGGCTAACCCAGTCGAACGCCGAAATCAAGAACTTAAGAAGGGGATTCGGGTCCGGCTCCAGGGAAAACACCCAGAGCGGTGGGATCTCTATATCGGCGAGATCCTTTTTAATCTAAGGACGCGCCACCGCATCAATACCATCCCAAACGCTTCTAGGGCACGAGCTTCCCCGACCAGGAGAATGGTGCTGCCCCCATTCAAAACGAAGATCGCCCAGAGAGAATACGGAAGCTCCACCTAAACGAGCGCAGATATAGACAGAGATACCCGGTGACCCCGGGTCGCCCACCTCGGTATCGGGCAAGGGGATTCGGTTCTGGAGCGGGCCCGGGCTCCCAAAAAGGGCAACATTGATCCTATTTGGAAAGGCCCTTTTAAGAGTATATACGCTGGGACAAACCAAGTGTATTGGATCAAGCGCAAGGGGGGGGGGGCTACCAAGGTCTATGGCACCGATTTCCGCTACGCCCCAGGCACCGGCCCCACGCTCCAGAGCGGGGAGGGATGTTACCTGGCCCCGATTTCGCCAGGGCTGATATTACCTGGACCGGAATTTTTGGTGGAACACAAAGCCCTCCTTTGGAATTTGTTAACACAAAGGAATGCTACCCGAGGCCGACCTTGTGGCGCCGTGTGAAATATCAAGGTTCTTGACCTACCGCGCCGCGTCGTGCCAAGCGGCTCCGAGTCGACCCGAACGCCACCGACCATAGCCGCTACGGCATTTTCCAACCAGGACAAAGGCGCCCCCGGCGTCCACCAATCCTGGGCAAACTCTGCACTCCACCAGCAAAGTGGGGCACGGCCGAGCCTTTAAAACCTGAGCCATCAGACCATTCGGCTCAGTCGTCAATCCCTCCAGAAGCAACCCTCAAGTGTGATCAGGTGAGTCCCCTTTGACTTCTTTGCTACATCGGCCCTACTACACGCCGCCTGGCTGAGCCACCGGCCCCGCTGTTGCACCTAGCTCGCGGCCCGTTGCATCGCATACTTTAAGTCGTAGGTTAAGTTTTGTAAATTAGCTAAGCAGGTTAAGTTAGCGTAAGGTAGGTTAGGTTTGTAAAGTTGTAAGGTTGTAAATATAGTTCTAATTGTAAGTTGAAGCCGACGCTTCGTTTTTTTAGCCTTCCGTGCCTCACGCGTTGCCGGTCGTAGCGTCCCGACGCCCGATATATCACCGCTCGGGCCGACCTGGTAACAAAGGGCTATTGAAAGAGAAATCGATATTAAAGACTGCTATATCATCACCAGAATAGTCCTCAAACAACTACTTGAAAGTGATTCAAGACATTGATAATGCTAAAATTAGGAGACATTTTCCAATGGAAAATCGATTATCATGATAAAAAAAAAACAGGGAACCATTAACGGAAATAACATATATATATATTATCGCCAAATCTATTCAAATTGTTTCAGAAACTCTTATTAAAAAGAATTAAACGAATACTAGAGAATTAAAAATTACCTTCGAATCACAAATTTGGATTTTGAATCTCGTGCCATTTTCGAATATAATAAAATTAAGCAGACTTTTAGAGCCAGTTTTTTCTTATTATCCTACGAGATCGTACAAAAACCTTTGGATGTCCTTTTAAATTATTTCAAATTATATAATTTATGTTAGGGCAATAGAAAAAATGATATGATTCTTTTGGCAGTAAATGAAACATTTAAAGCTTTGGTAAGAACAGTCTTAGAAGCCAATGCTTTATAACTCTATTATAAACGAAAAAAAGATGAAGGTAACAATTAGAGAATCAAAAGAAAAAAATATTGCCTTGAAACAAAGAAAGGAGAAGGAAGCAAATATAAAAATTTAAAAATAAGCCAGAACTGTGTAGGTTATGTTTTGATAAATATCATTCTTTATTATAAAGTGAAAATTGTTTTCTAATTTTTGCATGTTTTATTAAAAGAGTTCAACTGGTTTTTGCAAACTCATTTTTTGAAGACAAAACTTTTCCTAGATTTTTTTACATCATGAAATGCTATTTATATATATTTATTTTAAAATTTAAAAATGTTAATTCAATAATGACCGATTGAAATCGGCAGTTCCCAGCAACAGAATTTTCAGAATCGTGGTCCCCTACAATGAAATTTTTTTCTGGAATTTCAATTTTCTAATGACAGATTACACCAAAACTTGTTATTTAAAAAAAATTCGTATATTACACAAAAAAAAACTACTAAATGGTAGTGAACGCCAATTTCAAAGATTTCAGCAAACCGATATATTGCCACCAACGGAAGGAATGATATTGAGAGTACAACCTGTAAAATTTAACCTAAAGTAAATAGAATTAAACAAACATTCAAACTTTAAGACTAGATAAGCCAATTGAATTTATTAATAGAATATTACAAGTACAAGGTAGAAACTTTATCTCTCACTAGTTATTAATTTTATTTATTACAGAAAAATTAATTATTGTACTTAACACTACAAGTAAAACGAAAATGTTTATCAGAGTGAAAGTTAAAAATAACCAAAATAATATGCATATAAATTTAGCAATCGTAAAATATTCATTTTATGCAATATAAAATAAAACAAATAGTAAGTTTCAATAATTGTAAATATTATACGTGTCCTAGTCACAATCACCTACAAATAAATTGAATATTTTGTCTGTGTAATTGCGTAGTTTCGGTGATAAAATTTCATCTTAAGATGGGGGGAGAATTATCTCGCGAGAAAAACATTAACTAGAAAGGGTTGACAGTAAAATATTAAAACCTTTAGACATATCCGAATCAAGTTTTTAACAATTAACATCTCACATGCATATTGTTACTTTAATGTAACTGTACTTAACTAATTCATGTTACCCCAAGCTTGATTGCAACCAGACGTTATTTAGTATAGAAGATACCACAGAGGCGTCATAAAAAATATGAAGATGTCGTTATAGTGTAACTTTTTATTAACGGCGAGTAGAATAGTTTATTCTATTTTTTGTTTTGGGTGTTCTAATAACGTTGAACCAGAGTGTTGCGTTGTTTATCTATAACCTACAATCAAACTGCATGAAAATTATTCAGTAGCTCTGACAGTAATGGCTAGTCAAATGATGCACTGATCACACCCCAAGATCCCGATGTTGACAGTCGGAAATCAACGGGTCTAGATTCTAGAATTATATTTTCGGGTCATTCTAGTTTTCGAGGGAAAGATGCTTCTAAATGATCGAGTAATTATAAAACACAAATATGTAAAGGTCCGTAGAATAATACCAAAGGTGTTACAAATGACATTTTATCTTTTTTTTTAATCAAACATGAGGTGCTGGAACAAGTACCTACTTGTATATACTAACGCTGAGAAGATTAAAGTATGATCAACGAATTAAAGGAATAGACAATACTACAATAAAAGAACTGAAAACATTACTTGGCCTTCTGTTGTTCTCCGCAGCTCTACAAAATAATCATTTGCCCACACGAATATTGTGCGGTGATTCTATGTACAGTGCATCTCGGTCGAAAGCTTTTATGTCTGGTGATCGATTTGAATTTCTTGTATATTGTCTCAGACTTGATGACAAACCTACTAGTCAAATAAGAAAAATCAACGATAAGTTTGCAGCCTTTAGAACTCTTATTCGCTAGTTACTTGTATTACAATAGATGTGCAATTAGTAGTCTTCCGCGGTCAATATCTCTTTAGAATGTATATCTCCGACAAGCCTAATAAATATGGCATAACATTGTGATGGTTTCAGATACTAAAACGAAACGTTTTCAATGTGATGGCATATTTGGGCAGAGAAGAAATACCAAGAATTGAACCCCTAGGTGATTTTTACATAAAAAAGTTATGTGAATCGATTCACGATTAAAATGGAAATATCACTAGGGACAATTCATTTTCATTGGTGCCTTTAGCTACAGAACTTAACAAACCTATTTATAATTTGGCAATGGTTGGAACTTTGCAAGGGAGCAACGTCAGATTCTCAAAGAGCTTCATAATCTAAAGACTAGAAAAGTTGGTTGGTACATCGCTGTTCCGTTTTCATGGTAACAAAAACCTTACATTCCTGTAAAACAAAGAAAAGTTTATCTACTGTCGACAGCTCATGGTAAATCATCTAGCAATTCAACAAGTGAAAAATACAAAATAATTATAATTCTACAAAGCAAGCTGTTGACACAGCAGACCAAATGTACTCCAATATGTCGACCAGTAGAAAGCCAAAAGATAGCCACCTTACCTACTTTACTATATACTCAACCTGACAATTGCCAATACATATGTTATATATAGGTTACCTCTTCTTTAATGCTGTGTCCGGTTCATCCTTTATTCCACTAAACATTTTTTTAGTAGTTTGCTTGCTGTATTAATAAAGTTATTCTTTTTCTGTTTGATCACACTGTTTTACATCCTTCTTTGGCAACCTTATAATTACACCCTCGTTCCATTCTCTTGGGATTTTTTCTTCTTTCCATAGAGTTTAATAATTTATGCATCATTTCTTCCATTACTTCGTCTCATTCTTTTAATGTTTCCACATTTCTCCTGATCCTTCTTCATTCATATCTACTTCCTTACATATTTGTTCTATGTCGTTATTTCATCTGGTATTTTGTATTCTTATATATTTGTTCAGTATTCAATCCGTCTCAGTTCTATTTCTGTATTTGTTCTTAAGATATCTCAGTTTTTATCCTACGCTCTCATGTCAGCGAATGTCTTCTATGTTGTTATTTCCTTTTTTTATATCACACACATTTTCATGTCATTCTTACTTACTGCATATTCTGTCCTTCTTAGTGTTTCTTCTGTACATTTCTATTTATCATTCCTAGTGCTCATTTATGTGCTTATCTCTTTCTTTGTATAATCCTTTGCGTATTTCTTTTCTCTTTCGTTTTTTTGCCAGAACTTGTTCAGTTCATGCTTTTTCCTCTACTTTTCAACTTTGCTTTGATATCCATATCTTTTGTTTTGATTATTTGTGTTCTAAAATTTTCCGTGTTGTTTGTTCAATAATAGTAGTCTTACAGTTATTTCGTATTTCTTTTCTCCTTCGTCATTTCTTCTTCGGTTTGTTCCATTTCTTAGCTAGTCGTTTTATATTAGTTCTTAGTTTACTTTTCTTTTAACTGCTGTACATTGTTTCTTCAGTTGTTTTGACTTGACTTTACTTTTAATTTAATTTTTATCTTTACCATGAGTGGTGTTTGTATTATTTCACTTTCATCCGTCGGTTCATATGCATTTGCTGTAATTATTATTATAAAAACTGGCGTTAACTCTGGCTATCAGTCTATCCGATATACCCGCCCTTTCCATTAGAGTATTTCTTGCATTTGGTCGGAGCAAAAATGGTACTTTTTTTCTTGCTTCCCACGTTCCTCTGTAATTCTGGAATATATTAGATTAGTTACATGTTCTGTTATATACTCTCCACATAGTTTCCACCTTGTCTCTTTTGACCACTATGCTTCTATTCGGCACCTTTCCATTTATTTTTATGCAAGACTTACTTTTCTCAATTCTAACATTGTTTTTACGTTCGAGGTTCCTGTACATTTTATCGGTTTAGTTTCTGAATCTCCAATTTTTGCCGGTTTATTTAAAGTTTGTAGGTGATCACTCCTTATTTGTTGGTTTTCATTCTCAATGTCCATTTCACTTGCTTGAGTCGTCTTGATTGTATTTACTTACATGTATGACTGGTTGATACATTTTTTTTGGTTTTTGTCTGTTGGTCGACTTTTAAAAGCGTAAAACCTGTTAGCAGAGTCTGGTACTGCCACTCGTGTTTCCTTGGTTTTGTTTCTTATCATCACTCTTCGACATTTCCAGCGCAACCGATCATGTTTTTTCTTTTTCTTCCTTTTTGTTCATCTTCTTCATTTTCTATGTATATTGTAAATAACTGTAAATATTTTAATCCCTATGCGTAACTAACTTATTTCGATTACATTCACATTAAATTGCCACATTACGAAATCTCTTGGGGGCTTTATCAAAAGGGATTTTTTATGTAATCGATTACGGTAAATGAAAGTCAGAGACCGAATAATTATTTTAAAAATGTTATCTAAATTTACTATTTGCTAGGCAAGGTTCAAACTAGTGAAATGAAGGTGCTATGTCAAGCGTTCAGTTATATGTAGGATATACCTAGCAAGGGACACCTCATTGTTGGAGACGAATGAATTATTGAATATTTAAGGGGATTTAATAACTCTAGCTTAACAATTGCATTATGACCTAGATATTAGTCATTATTTTATCAAAAATAATTAAAATTGTCGCAATACAACCTTCCAAGATATAAATAGTCAAGAAATTAACAGTGTGGTTTAGTTTGTACAATTAAATTTTGTGAACAAATGAATTGTACCAGCATTAGGTATCTTTAGAACCGACAATTATTGTTAAAATTAAAATAGATTCATTTTAAATAGTGAAGTTAATAATACTTTTAGAACTTTTAGAACAAATGACAATAATTGCTTAAGGAGAACGATAAAATATAATCAACTCTGAATTGTCGACGAAGAATGTGATGAAGATAGATTAAAAGATAAAGCATAACGAGTAAAACAAGAAACTATAACATAGAAAATGAAGAGGATGAACAGAAAAGAAAAAAAAAGAAAAAACACAGAACGCTCGCGATGGGAAATGTCAAACGGTGACAATAAGAAACAAAGTCATGGAGACACGAGTGACCGAACAGTTAAATCTAAAGTAGTACTAGACCCTGCTAACAGATTTTGCGTCCTCAAAAGTCAATAAACAAATAAAAACCAATAAAATGTAGTAAACAATCATACATGTAAATACAATTAAGACGACTCGAGCAAGTGAAATGCACATTGAGAATGAAAGCCAACAAATACGGTGTTGTAATCACCTATAAACTTTAAATAAACCGGCAAAAATTGGAGATTCAGAAACTAAACCGATAAAATGTACAGGAACCTCGAACGTAAAAACAATGTTAGAATTGAGAAAAGTAAGTCTTGCATAAAAATAAATGGAAAGGTGCCGAATAGAAGCATAGTGGTCAAAAGAGGCAAGGTGGAAACTATGTGGAGAGTATATAACAGAACATGTAACTAATCTAATATATTCCAGAGTTACAGAGGAACGTGGGAAGCAAGAAAAAAAGTACCATTTTTGCTCCGACCAAATGCAAGAAATACTCTAATGGAAAGGGCGGGTATATCGGATAGACTAATGATAGCCAGAGTTAAAGCCAGTTTTTATAATATAATTACAGCAAATGCATATGAACCGACGGATGAAAGTGAAATAATACAAACACTACTCATGGTAAAGATAAAAATTAAATTAAAAGTAAAGTCAAGTCAAAACAACTGAAGAAACAATGTACAGCAGTTAAAAGAAAAGTAAACTAAGAACTAATATAAAAAGGACTAGCTAAGAAATGGAACAAACCCGAAGAAGAAAATGACGAAGGAGTAAAAGAAATACGAAATAACTGTAAGACTACTATTATTGAACAAACAACACGGAAAATTTTAGAACACAAATAATCAAAACAAAAAAGATATGGATATCAAAGCAAAGTTGAAAAAGTAGAGGAAAAAGCATGAACTGAACAACAAGTTCTGGCAAATAAAAACGAAAGAGAAAAAGAAATACGCAAAGGATTATACAAAGAAAGAGATAAGCACATAAAATGAGCACTAGGAATGATAAATAGAAATGTACAGAAGAAACACTAAGAAGGACAGAATATGCAGCAAGTAAGAATGACATGAAAATGTGTGCGATATAAAAAAAGGAAATAACAACAAAGAAGACATTCGCTGACATGAGAGCGTAGGATAAAAACTGAGATATCTTAAGAACAAATACAGAAATAGAACCGAGACGGATTGAATACCTCGAACAAATATATAAGAAGACAAAAATACCAGATGAAATAATCGACATAGAACAAATATGTAAGGAAGTAGATATGAATGAAGAAGCGATCAGGAGAAATGTGAAAACATTAAAAAAGAATGAGACTTAGTAATGGAAGAAATGATGCATAAATTATTAGACACTACATGGAAAGAAGAAAAAATTTCAAGAGAATGGAACAAGGGCGTAATAATACGATTGTCAAAAAACGAGATAAACAGTGTGTTCAAACAGGAAAGGCATAAATTTATTAAATACAACAAGCAAAATACAAGAATAAAGAATGGATTGGGCAAAACATTAAGAAATAACCAAGCGGGATTTAGACATGCAGAATATATTTATTTTACGTAATATAATCGAACTAACAAATAAATGACAAAAAGAACTTCTAATAATTTTTAGATTTAGAAAAGGACTTAACGGGGTGGGCATTATATTAAAAGCGTATGGTATGCAAAGTAAATTAAGGCACATGATTAATCTTTTATACAGATTATATGGCAAAAATAAATGAACAAGAAACATAAAGGTCAAAAGTGGTGCAAGACAGGGGTATGTTCTGCCACCCACATTATTCTCGACTATAATCGATTGGGTCATGAAGACAACGCAAAACGGGAAACAGGAATTAGTTGAAAGTACGATGAAATCCTTAAGGATATAGAATTTGCAGACGATAGTTGTCTATTTATCGAAAAATCAACACATATGCAGAAAAAGTTAAACATACCGAAGAATGAAGCCGAAAAAGTAGGACTAATTATACCTAAATATGAAGAAAACAATAATCATGAAAATATGAGAATACAGAGAGAAAACAACAATAACAATCTTAACAGCATAGGAAAAGTAGAAGAAATAAAGAATTTCAACTAGTTAGGAAGTATTATAGATAAAGGAGAAGGCAGCGAAATGTATATAAAAGCAAGAATACATAACGCCTGTGGAGAATTCAATGGCAGACCAAGAAAATGCGCACAAAGACAAAAATCAGATTATTTAACATAAACGTGAAGACTATACTGTTATATGGGTCAGAAACACGAATAATAAGTTCAGCGTACATAAAAAGATTACAGACATTCATAAACAAGTGACTAAGAAT
>JARFIY010000249.1:0-13577 GCA_036346155.1 Sinelater perroti | reverse complement strand
TCGTCCCAAAACAAACAGACGTTGGGAAACTGTCTCTACCGGTACGGAGATTTTTGTACGTGCGAAACTCAGCAGGATGCGCTCCACATCTTCGTCTGACGACCACTGGATTTTCCTTTGCACAAACAACCCGTGTCTTAGAATTGTCTATACCACCGCCAAATTCTCTAACAACACACATATTGTCGAAAATCACTGAACAGTTGTTATAAACTCGCACTCGCGTGAAACTCGAATTGTCTCTTTCTAACAGTACATTGTTTGATCAAAACGGATTAAAAGCTAAATAATTATAATTTTTTAAATCAAATGATTCTTTTGAAACACCCTGTACTATTTACTGAATGTTATATTTTATAATATTATATTTTAGATCATTAAAAACAACAAGCTGTGGAATGCTTTAACCGACACACCGTCCAACTTATCACTTCCTACCTAATACGAATCCGAAGCTGGCGGAGGAGCAAAACAGATGCGCATATGGAGAGCCAACGACGCCATGCAAAACCTCCTAACCTGCAACGCGGAGGAAGAGGCCAAGGCGAGGCGGAAGGACCCTTATTACGAGCGGCTAGAAGACTACGAACACGGGAGGATATCGAGAGATTTTCGGAAGTGCGCGAATAGTGGACGACTCTTGCGGTATTCATGGAACGGTGCGCGAGATTACGTGTTGACACGAACTTGTAAAGAGCGCGCGGTAGTTGGAAAAGCAGTGCTGGTGCGCGATACAAATTCTGGAATAATGACTAACAGACACTAAGTGCATCACAGGTTAATGTAGATTAGTCTGTTTCTTTGCCTAGAATTATAAGTGTTAGGAGGACTCGGAGCTATCAGCGGTTTCGAGTCGCCTGCTGGTGTAATTCCGTAAGGCGATTTTATTGAATAAATTGTATGACATTTGTTCTCCAGAAGAAAACAGAACAGAAGAAGAAGAAATACGATACGTGACCCCACAAGAAGTAACAAAAGAAATTAAAAATAATATAAATCCAAAGAAATCTCCTGGATTTGATCTAATTACAGGAATGATTTTGAAGCAGCTACCAAAAAAGCAATAGTTAAATTAACAAATTTAATAAATGCAGTGTTTAGACTAAAATATGTGCCAAGCGTCTGGAAAGTGGCTGAAATAATAATGATTCAAAAGCCTGGAAACCCCAAATGAAATGACATCATATAGGCCTATTTCACTTCTGCCAATAGTCTCAAAATTATTTGAAAAGCTATTTCTAAAGCGACTCCAGCCAATAATAGAAAGAAAGAACTGATACCCATACATCAATTTGGATTTAGAAATCAACATTCCACAATAGACCAAGTTCACAGAATAACTAATATAATTGAAAAAGCCTGGAAGAGAAAAAGGTATGCTCAGCAATATTCCTAGATGTCTCACAGGCGTTCGATAAAGTGTGGCATGAAGGATTGAACTATAAACTACGTAAAGTATTGCCTAAACAACATTCTGAACTACTAAAATCATATCTCAGTGATAGATTTTTTAGGATCAAACAAGGAGATAAGTATTCTGATTTATGCGAAATTAAAGCAGGGGTACCACAGGGCAGTGTCCTGGGGCCAACACTATACCTTCTGTATACCAACGACGTGCCCACCAGCGAACGAACAACTACAGCCACTTTTGCGGACGATACCGCTATACTAGCAGTAGGGAAAAACACTGAAGAAACAAGCGAAGCACTACAGCAAATCATAAATGAAATAGAAGTATGGACAAACAGATGGAGAATAAAGTTAAATGAAACCAAATCCGTGCACATCAACTTCACGAACAAGAGAGATGAATACCTACCAGTGATACTAAACAGTAGCATATTACCACACGCTAATACAGCAAAATACCTTGGAATGAACCTGGATGTAAAACTACGTTGGAAGGAACACATTAAGAAGAAAAAAGAAGAATTAAATATTAAGTATAAGAAGATGCACTGGTTGTTGGGAAGAAAGTCCCAGCTGTCAACTTACAACAAATTACTACTTTATGGACGTATGGCTGTCAAATGTGGGGATGTGCCAGTAAAAGCAATATCAACACGATCCAAGTCTTTCAAAATAAAGTGCTAAGGAACATTATTAATGCGCCCTGGTACGTCAGAAACAGTGATATTCATAGGGACCTAAGGATAAAAACTGTGTCTGAAGAAATCAAAACTATAGCTCAGAAACACGAATACAGGTTACACGAACACGTGAATATAGAGGTTCTACAACTCCTCGACACTGAGCAACTAGAAAGAAGACTTAAAAGGATAAAACCATTTGAGTTAGTGTGAGAGTGTAACAGTGCAAAAGCAGAGTAAAAGTGAGAATATGTGAAAATAACGTGTGTGCCAGATTACTAGAACTGAGAGGACAATCGTTGGGTAAAATCTCATATAGTTCACTAGTTAATTTAAGTTATAACAAAATTGCTGGTTAGTCTTTAAGACTAGTTGTAATAACTCTAATAAAAAAAAAAAAAAAAAAAAATTTGTTCTCCATGCTTTGGGTGGTTTTCTTAACTTAAACCATGTTCCTTTTTCAGATGATGATCAATTATTTAGTCTTTAACAGTTATTGAAGAGGAAAAAGAACAGGGTAATTGTGTAGATTCTGTTCTGGTAGAAGTATTCGAGTTGGAATGTTGTAACAAACATTTGAGTGGTAAGTGGAAGAGAATAGAGAACATACTCGCAAACTGTTTGAGAATGAATCAAATTCACACATTTAGAATGGAAGAATTCTTCGCAAATGTTACGCAATATTATAAGTTCTCTATCGTCTGGTTTCTTACAAAAACTATAGAGTTTTTGGGCAACATCCATAGATTTGAACTCCAGAAAATTTCCCGCCTGTTGGAAGTTTTTTGCCACACCTTCTTAGCTTCAAGTGTATTTTTTCTACTAGCGCTTTCGTTGAGTACCAATTATCTTCCTCCTCCTTTATCCTTGTTGGCGACCTTTAAAGGTTTCTTTTCCTCCTCAAGTCTTGACATTTTTTATACGCAGTCACACATTTTAAGAGTTTTTAAATTATAAAAAGGATATGTTTCGGGGCGAAATTTCCACTTGACATTTTTTTAATTTTCTCTTACATTCAAAATAGCTTTCAGCGTCTAAAACGATTCTGGTCTAACTATGCACAATCCATTGTCAATGTAGAATCTGGACAGGCGAAGACGATTCTATGGTAGGAGTTTCTACCGATATAACATTGGTGTGTCTAATGAAGAGAATTTCTTGTGTTTTCCACCTCCAGTTGATGATACGTGAGTTGCTTTTATCTATTACAATTGGCAACCTTGCTTGTGCAATGAGATCTGACGTTTGCATTATACACTTTGACATTTTGACGGCATACGTACTAGCTTTTGGTCAAACGGACGATATTTGTTTTATTTCTATGAGTTAAATTCCTCTCCCAAAAATGGAATTAACATGTGAACATTTCGTGCGATAATTGTTTGACTTTCGACGTGGATTATCTTGACAACAATGCGTCACTTCGATTTTTAGTGATAAAGCCCTACATGACCACTGCATGTTTGGTTCAATTAATCACTGGCGGATAAATTAAAAGCCCTTCAAAATCGGCTATGGTGCAATAAACATCGATGCCGTGTGTTAATGATAAACAAGATCGTCATGTAATTTATCACAAAATTCAGGCATCCTCAGATATTTATATGGTACATTTGATAGTGCATGAACATTTGTCGTTGGACCCCCATAGTTAACGATCGCTCAAAAAAGGCTCGTATCGATTTGTCAAACAAATGCTCAAATAATTTCAGGAGACAAATCTTGGATTCATGGTATGAGCTCGAGAAAATAGATCAGTGTATGGGTCTTTAAGATGGGCCAAACCCAACAGAAGTCGTTCGCGATCAGCACAAGCAAATGGTCGCCTGTTTGTTTGAAAAACTAATGTCGCAACCGTGATTTTAGAGGATCGCAAAACGGTCAATTCTAAATGGTATACAACTATTTGTTTACCAGAAGTCTTTAGAAAATCAACGCCGGATCATTCTCCAACATGGCAAAGCTCAATAAGTACATCGGTCAAACAGCTGGCGGCCTCAAAACGTCGAATTGGTGGGTCAACCTCCGTACAGTCCTGATTTGGCCCTAAGATTTTTGTTGTTCCACGCGTGAAGAACAAACTGGTGGACAACAATTTTCGACAGAAGAGGCTGTTGATGCGTTCAAAACCCTTGTTTCGGAGATATCCGATTCGCTATGGAAAAATACGAAATGGTTCCAGCATATGCAACAATGTATTGACCGTCGGAAGAACACTGAAAAACATTAAAAGTTCAACGAAACGTTTATTTTGTTTTTTTATCGAACTGCCCACGTCGTTGATTCTAACTTTAAACTTGTCTTCTTCAGCGATTGACGGTCTTGTTGCTAAGGTAATGACTGCTCTGCTTTATAATCTTCTTAACGTTGTAGAGGGAGCTTAATATCCGTATCAGATCACAACCGAATGTCCTGTTTACTACTGCAAGTGGTGATTTACTCCATTGTATTTCAACTTGCACAGAATATTTTCAATAGCGTAGGGTTTTCCTAAGCAAGAGAAGTGTTACAGGAACAATTTTAGCCAATTTTCTTCCAAAAACCTCATTGACATTTCTTTGAATTGCATTTGAATGCAATTGGTCCAACCAAACGTAATTCTTACCACACGCAAACGTACTTTCTATTTAATAGCTCTGTTAAAATTCAATGTCAGTTATAAACTAAATTTCCTTTTAGAATGACCTGACTTTCGTTCCCACTCAGCGATTGACAAAATCCTACCATGCCTAAGGATCTACAATTTTTTAAAGTCTAATACTTTAGGCAGTAAAAGTAAAAATTGTAAGTAAATCTGAAACTCACTGAAATTTAAGTAGTATATTATTCATTTTAAAAACTGTGTTAATATTATTTTGCCAACTTTTTGAAGCGTATTTTTGATAATGATAAAATTATGGAATTTTAATTTTGTGTAACCTTTCATTTTTAATACAATTATATAATAAAGAATAACAAAGTAGAAACTTTTGCAGAATACATGAATACAAATGGGGTCCATCCCAAAGAAATGAGCCTTTTTCAAAAAAAATAGTTTTATTGAGCAGATCCTTTACAACACCTCAAAATTCTTCAAAATAGGATCCTCCTGCATCAATGCACTTTTGGAGACAGGTCTTCAAGTCGGAAGGCTTCCTGGTGGCCTCCTTAGGGATGTCCTTGAGGGCTGCTGTGACATTCTCTTGGATGTCCTCAACCGAGTCCCAGTGCTTGCCCTTTAGCACTCTTTTCAACCCAAAAAAAGTCCGGGAGACAAGTCCGGGCTGTAGGGAGGCTGGGAACCACGCCGAGTTGAATCCGGGCCAGGTACTTGGTCACGATGAACGCGTGTGGCTCGGCTGTCGTGGTCAAACCAGTGTTTTGATCGCTCCGCCTTGTGACCTTTCTTTTGAGTCTTTTGAGGACTTCCAGGTAGAAGGGGATTCAATTTTAATCCATCGCGCCGTGTCGAAAATTGAAAATAGACATTCAAAACACCTCCTGCCGCCGAGCTCAGAGCCGACTTCACGACCGCGTATGGAAGCTAAGACCCCCACCACCTGCCCCAAGCGTCAGAGCACGCCGGAATGTACACTCGCGTCCGAAAAAAAAATTTTCTTTTGGGATGGACCTTGTTATCTATCTTATTCTATGTAAAATATATTTTAAGGAGAACTTGAGAACAACCAATCAATTTTTTATTACCATAACTACTAATTTCTGCAGAGCGTTTAGCATTATATATAACAAAAAGTAGAAACTAATGCGCCCATTTTTGTGTTTCCGCCACTGTTTTCTTTCTTGGGCTAATACTTTTGCTTCCGTCCATGTTTTGCCTCTTTTTTCCAGTATTTCCTCTATCGTCTTATCCCACTTCTCTTGCGGCCTACCCCTATTTCTTCTCCCAATGGTCTTTGTCTTCCACATTTGTTTCAGCTTTCTGTTTTCATCCATTCTCTGCATGTGTCCCCACCAGCTGAGTTGTCGGTTTTCTATAAATTCACCGGATTTATTTTCAGGTCTTCTCTAATTGTCACTCCTCTTATTATTCTCAAAAATTTCATTTCGACTGCTTCCACTTTTCTCTTCATCCTTTTCGACATTACCCATGATTCAGCTCCAGATGTCAATATTGGTCTGAATATTATTTTAAACACTCTCACTTTTGTTTCTCGCGACACTTCCCTCTTACTTATAAACGACTTGTTCATCATTTGGAATAGTTTGTTTGTTTTCTCCATTCTTTCTGTTATTTCTACTTCTTGTTTGCCTTGTTCGTCTATAGTCACTCCCAGATAGTTAAATTTCTGTGTTTGTTCTATTTGTCTGTCATTAATTTTTATCTCTGTGTTTTGCCTTTTTTGCTTATCACTAATATTTTGTTTTATCCGTATTTATTTCCATCTTGTTTTCTGTATTTTTATTCCATATGTTTAGGTTTCTCTGTAGGTTTACTCATTTTCCGTTATGAGTACCACTCGTCTGCGAACGCACTCTGATATATATACTGGCTGAAGTTTTCTATATCCCACTAGCATTCTCTTGGATTCTAGTTGGCATTTCTTTATTATTTCATCCATGAAGAGATTAAATAGTGTGGGCTCATCACTCTCCCTGTCTCAGCCTTTCTCGTTTTAAATTCCGTGGAACTGTTGTTATTACTTATGACTATATTTCTAGTGTTGTTATATAAGCTTTTGATTACTCTGCACAATTTGCTCTACCCTTTGTTCTTTAAGCTTTTCCATACTTCTTTTCTGGGGACTTTGTCAAACGCCTTTTTAAGATCAAGGAATGCTAAGAATGTCTTTTATTGTATTGTAATCTTTTGCACTTATTTCTTTGATGGTAAATATGATCTTGTGTCCCTCTTCCAGTGTCTGTTCTGTTATTCTTCTAAGTTTTAATTCCAATAACCGCTTGTAGACTTTGAGTGGGGTACTAAGAATTGTTATGCCGCTGTAGTTGTCACACTGTTTGTTATCACCTTGTTTGTGTATGGGCACAAATTATTTCCCAGTCTTGCGATATTTTTTCCTCTCTCCACGCTTTGTTATATATTTTCAGCAACGATTTCTTTCCTTTTCACCCATTTTGTTAACCATTTCCGATGTAACCTTATCGTAACCCGGGGCTTTCCTATTCTTCAACTTTTTATGGCCTCTTCCATCTCTTCTCTACTGATTACGTCTTCATCTTCGATCAGTTCATTTCTGGTACTTTCTTCTTGTCTTTCTATATTTGTATTGTCTTTTTCTGTTCCTGCTTCCAGTAACTCCTCAAAGTACTCCTTCCATTGTCCATCGTTTCTTTACTGGTCTTCGTTAGTTCCCCTGCTTGTTTTTCACTCTTGTTACTTTTGTTTTCCCTTTTCTTAATGTTTTTAGTACTTTGTAAAGAGTTTTTGGTTTTGTCTACTCTTCTTCCATCTTCCTTCCGAATTCTTCCATGCTTTCTCCTTAGCCTCCATTACCATATTCTTCACTTTTATTCTTTGTTCTTTGTATATATTGTATTTGTTTTCTGTTCTGTTTGCCAAGTATTCTCTCCTACTTTTTCTTTATTTGTACCTGTGTTTTTATTTCTTTGGTCCACCAGCTCGTCCTTTTGTGTTGGTCATTTCTTTGTTTACTAGTTCACATATTTTTATCACTGCTTGTAAGTATTTCTTTAAATTTCTGCCATGATTGTTCTACTGTCTCGTTCTTATTTGTCATTTCCTCTTTATTAGTCTGTCTACCATTTGTGCATATTGTCGTGCCACTCTTTGTCCCAATTTGTACGTTCTTAATATTTCTTGGCTTCGTTGCTTTCTCCTTGATCTTCTAAATTTTCAGTCCTCAATTTTTAATTTTGCTTCCAGTAGAAAGTGATCACTGTATATTTCCCCTCTTTTACTCTCGTCTTTAATGAGCTTCCTGTTCTGCTTCTCTACTAACACATAGTCTATTATAGATTTTTCTCCTGTCGTTGGTTTTGTCTGGTGTGTATTTATATATATATATATATTATATATATTTTTGTGTTCAAAATGTATTTGTCACTATTAGGTTGTATACTGTCAGAAGTCTATTATCTATCTCACCGTATTTTCCTATTACTTTTTCCGCCCATTTTCTTCTCCCTACTCTTCCGTTGAAATCTCCGCGATATATATTTCTCCTTTACTGCTGTCTGTTGCCCTTCCTAAGTCTTCCCAGAATTTATCTTTTCTGCTTTAGTATTGTCGTCGTTGGGTCCGTACACCCTATTACCGTTATTTTGTCTTCTTTATCAATCGTGATGTCTATTCTTTCAGACCATCAGTTATCTGTTTTATTTGCTAGTTCTTTTTTGAGCGTGCATCCTATCCCTGCTGCTGCTCTTTCGTGTTCTGGTACTCCGCTGTAGATTATCACATTCCCGTCCTGCAGTTCCATTTCTCCTTTCCCTTTTTCTTAGTCTCCGTAGGAGTAGTATATCTATTTTCGATTAATTCTCGTTTATCTCTTGTTCTTTGCCTCTTATACTTCTTGTATTCCATGTTCCTAGTTTCCATGTTTTGTTGTTCCGTCTCTACTTTTTAAATCTTGTCCGTTTTCGTTGCCAGTTCCGTCATCGTTATCATACAGTCTATCTTTTCTTAATAGTTTTTTCGTGTCGTACGTGTTATTTTCCTCATCTGTTCTTCGAAGCTGCCTCCCTCTGGTGACCTATCTGCTATTGTTCTTTTTTGTGAGTTACTTCCACTGCTGTCATCCTTTACTGATTCTTCCGCTCTCTTCATATCGCTTACTTTATATGCTACGTTCTCGACTATTAATGTGTTGTATTTTATGAAATCCCTGCGTCCTTTGCTACGCGCTTCTTTCATGTGTGGAATTAACGTTTTCCTGCCCTCTTGAACTTCTTTGCTGTAGTCCTCGTCTATCCATACATCCGTACCTGTGAGTTTTTTCGCGTTTGTAGCATTGCATATTTCGTAGACTCTTTGTTAAGTTTCATAAATATAGGTCTTATCTTGCCCTCTGCGAATCTCTCCATTCTTCTTATTTGGTCAATATCCTCTGTGATATCTACGTTCGCGTCTATTTCCTGCGATATTGTAGCTATTTTTATTTTGGTCTCTTCGTCGTCTTCCTTCTCCTCGTATTCTACTCCTTTTATTATGACATTCTTTTTTCTGATTTTTCTAGCATATCGATCCTCGTGTCTTGTTTTGCGACTATTTTTCGTAGTGCTTCATTTTCACTTTTAACTTGTTTCAACTCTAACATTATTGAATCAGTTTTCTCATTCATATTTTTCATGCTCTCTCCTATTCGTTTGAACATTCCCTCCACGCTGCCACTCATTTCGATTTGTGTTTTCGTAGCCTCGTTTGTATGTTTATACCTCTCCTTAAACAGTGCTTTGCACGATGTGTTGCCTATCCGGGCTTGTGCGCGTGTCCCCCACCGTTGGAGGTCACTCTCGTTTATCTCTTATTTATAGGTTATGATTTAAATCGATTATTATCTAGTCTAACCTAACTAGTTCTTTCTCTTAGGTTCAATTTTAGTGATTTTTATTTCCTCGAAAATACCCAATTTGGATTTATTTTAGGAGCAAAATTATGACCACGTTTACTGCGTCTCACCACGTTTACATCTCCCAGCTCATTTACTTTATGTGCCTAAATAAATCAACGCGTTAAAGTATGAAGTCAAGCATTTATACGACCCTCTAATTAATTCTAAAATTTATTTTGTTAAATTACTTTGCTCAACATGTGTATTATCATCTTGTTTTGCTCGCCATAGTTGTACGTAGCAAATTTGCTGTAACAATCAATTAAAACTTAATATAATTTTAATTGCCTACATTTTTTCAATTGAAGAAGAAACAACAAATGACTTCCTTTTAGACTATTTGTTCTATTCATTTGCGCGCATATTGCGCATTATGTTCGTAATTTTAGTTAATACATTTCTGATTTGTGATTTGTGAATTGCAAAGAAAAAAATCGAAGGGAGACAAATCAGGTGAGTTTAGGACCCAAGGGACATGGCCGAAACGTGAGACTACATGTTGGAGAAACATTTGTCGAACGATAGGTGTCAAAGCTCTTGCCATGTGGTCTGTGACTCCATCTTTTGAAGCCACATTTTTTAAACAAAACCCGAGAAGCAATGGAGCGAGTGCGACAGACTACCACTGATAGTAGATGAATTGGACATTAGCAAGGCAACGGTGTTCACTATCACCCATGAAGATATTTGCTGATATGTATCGCACGAGCTAGCAGATAAGCAGAAAGCAAAACAGACAGAAACCTATCTTTGGAGGGTATCATGTTAAAAAGATTCATTATTTATGCAAACTGTCCTTTTGGGGGATGCGGTTTGGTGTTTTCCTTTTAACATGTAATCAAAATGTCATGAAAGATACACGTTTTACGAACGTATAACAACATAAATCGATTCCTGAAGAGGCATTTACTGAAATTTTATAAAAGCCTTATGAACGTTAGCAAACGTTTGTTTAAAGAATGATGATGATTATTTTAAAGGCAAATTAAAATAAGACATCTTCTGTTTTACTTTCTTTTTGATACCATTGACTTAACTTGACGTACAAAAACATCTTTTCAACATCGATGGCGAACAAATCACAAAGATGATCGATTTGACCTATATAGTTTTCGAAAATTCTTTAAAAACAACAAATAATGCGCAAAAATGCAAGTATCATATTTATTTATTGAGGTTGTATTTCAGTTATTTATTTAGATAAATTAAGAATTTCAGAATAACTATAATTAAAAAATATTTATGCGAATTAGCCTGATAATTTGGTTATCTATTTGGGATTTGACAAAATAAATCGTTTTTGTTCAACATTTTTTGAAACAATCTAAGATAAAGTTGAGACTTCTTCCTTTTGCTGTCCCTCTTTTTTTATTGTATACCCTGCAAACTTTTGCCATTTTTTTAATTTCTGTATCATTCTATTCTTTCCTCAAGATTAGAAGATGATGGTCTTTCTTGAATTGAAGTGAGTGGTGAAATTTCTCCAGCAAGAAATGTGCGTTTGCAATCTAATACATAAAAAATGTATTTATCCACCACTTGTAAGAATTTCTTTTAGATCCGTTTCATCCAAGTGACTTTATGTATTCTAAAATAACAGTTGGTATTACAAATTAAACAGGCTGTTTCTTCTTCTTGTCGTAAAATGAGATTTTTATATCATATAACTAGTTCTGTTGTATGTCTTTTCATATTATACAATTTCCGAGAAATTTGGCGGCTTGTAGAGCCTATCAGCAAATATGATAGCCTGAACCACTCGTATATATTCTAAAAACTTGTGGCAAATGATTCACTGTCCAAAACATAGATGAAAAATGAAGACAAATAAGAGTTTCTGTTTTTGTTTTGTCCTAATAGGAACTATTTCAATTCCGCTGCCAATGTTTTAGTTTGCCTCGCGTAGGAAGTTTCTCTAGGACCGTTTTGTATGCGGCTATGTAACCATCCGTGATCCAGCTGGCTAGAACCATTGTTAACAAAACAGTTTAAAGAGAAACTAGACTTCCTGAAAGACGTGCGAAAGATGGATAATGGTTATCAACATGAAGAGAAGCCAGGCGGCCCTGTTCTCCACCAGAAAACCACTTTACTTGCAAAACAATCTAGCAAACCTCAAAATCTCCGAAAGAAAAATACCCTAGAAGGAAGAGACAAACTATCTTAGGGTAATTTTGGACAAAAAACCTGACGTGACGAGTGCACGTTAATAGGCAGCGAGATTAGCACTTATGCTTCTACAAGCCCAATGTTTGGCATCATCTATAAGACAATCATTTCCTCTATCATGAGATATAAGAGAGCAGTTAGGGCATAAGCTTCAAAATCCAACAAGTTTAGAACTCTGACGCCCATAAATAAAGGATCGCGATCTTCATAAATACAGAAATTTATCTCTCTTGGCGCTCAGGGTTTTTATCAAAGCATACAGGCTCGTAGCAACTCCTAGTATCCTTTACTACTATAAGGTCGATAAAGGTGCTCGCGATGCGCATCTAGCATCATCCACGCCAGGACAGCTGGACCCAGGAACCTCAGCAATAAAACCAACCGCAACATTCATGGTAATGTTCGACTTAAGATTAAAGATTAATATTCCTCTACTATCTCAGAATTCAAATTTTATAAGTTTATATAACGACAAGAAATGCATAACTTTCTTAGGGAATTTTTATCCCCTTTCACAAGACAAACTCGTTGTCATAATCATAATACTCAAAGAAAGAAATACAGAACCCTTTCGTTTTGTGCCCATAAGTATCTATAGTGTCCATTTTACTCAAATTTTATAATATTGCAAATTTTGGCTAACAATTTCGTATGACATCAGTCGATTCGTTTAAATAATGTTATCGATGATAAGATCTAATTTTTCCAAAATACAAACATTTTTCTTTTATTTTTAAACACGACATTAACTTGGTTTGTAATACTTCTTCATAGACTTCAACAAGCATCTAATGGCATTTTCAACTTGATTACAAACAAAATTTCAAATTTAAGCTGTTGTCACTTATACTTTATAAAGAATGAAGAAAAGATAACTTTGCTTATAATTAATTCCCATTTGTACTCTGCAAATACCGTTGATTTTCAGGGTCAGTGCAGACTTTATAATGGGTGAAAAAGAAAGCGACAATAAATTATATTTTAATATCACGTGTATGATACCTAACTGACTTTTATGACAAATCATTTCATTTTTACTAGATAACTTTGTAATCTTTGCAGATTTTTTATACGAAGAACCTTTTCAAAGCTGAGTTACATGCACTGTGTAGGGAAAGAACCTTTGAAGTATGTAACCATGGGGAAGTTGCTGGAAACATCCGTGAAGAAATGTCCAGAAAGAGAAATGGTGACATCTAGACACCAGCGGCAAAGTCTGACTTACGCAGATCTTCTGAAGCAAGCTGACAAGTTGGCTGCTGGTTTACAGATACTTGGGCTGGAGAAAGGAGACAGGGTTGGCCTCTGGGCTCCTAACATCATCGAATGGGTCGTCACCAAGGTGGCTTGTGCTCGTGCTGCACTTATAATGGTTAGTTCATTGGACTCGTTTCCTCTGCTATCATAATGAGCAATTTAAAACAGTTTTTATAATGATTTTAGGTAGCTTTAAACCCGGCGTATCAAGCTAAAGAATTAGAATTTTGCATCAATAAAGTGCAAATAAAAGCACTAATATGTTCAGAAAACATCAAGACGATAAGCGTCTGTGACATATTAAAAGAGATCATGCCCAACTTCCATAAGTGCCAAGTGAAAGACTGGGCTTTAGTAACATTTCTTCTCTTGGGAATGTTATTTCTATTGGAGAAGAATCGCTTAGGTAATAAAAGTAATTTATAATACGGAACTTTGAAACAGGTGGTGTATAGGGAGTATTTATATTTTTTTAACTTTTTAATAACTTTTCTTAGACCACTATATGAAAATAAAATATTATAAAAAG